>VDFB02091849.1:0-54132 GCA_007258455.2 Sequoia sempervirens | reverse complement strand
AATTGATAAAGCATTATTTCATTCCCTATCAATATCCTTGATATCTTATTGTTTTCAAATACTAATAATGACACAATATTTCCTCAACAAATAATATTGCTAATAACTTCAACAAACTATATAAACAAAGATTATTACACAAATATCTTGTTATCCACTTCCAAATATCTACACTAAAATTTTGATTTCCAAAATAATCATTATCATTGATTTTGAACTCACTAAACCCTTTGTTAGCATTAGAGAAAATCAGCTTTCATATTAGGGTTATTCTACCAATTACTATTAAAAAGTAAACTAGCCTTTATTAATATTTCATGTAAACCAAAAGCAGAAAGAAGGCTAAATGCTAACGGAAAAATTCTAAAAAAAAAATAATAATAATGATTACATGATTTGAGCATTATGGTTTGTCAAAGGTAGTGCAGAATATTTTCATGACCAATGGAGAGGATTTCAAATAAAGTATCTATTCTACACAAAAGTAGTTTGAAATTCTTGTCTTTAATTTAAGTGAATGAATCATATGACCTAATTTATATCAACCCTTCAGTTCACTTTTGTGGAGGACTATCTTGTTCATTGATTCTACAATTTATCTGCCCCTCCAATGATTTTTATAAATTAACTCATGAACTTTGACCATGATTAGGTAATAATGATTTGCAAATTAAAGAAAATAAATACAAGTGATCCGTAAAGGGAGGATTTTACAAACTTCGCAAACCAAGAGAAATTAAATACTAATACTGATTTCAAACTAAAAAAAGAAGAGGATATCGTTGAGCCCAACTTAAGTACACCAATGAGTATAATATTTAAATTTTTTAATAATTCTGATCAAATTATTGAATCTTCGGGTTACCAAATAAGCTAGTATTGACATATCGCAAAGTGAGTGTTGAGCCCAGAGAATAATGTTTACCTTTTAAGAACATGAAGGAGTCATCTTGCAAAGTTAATTTAATGGTAAGGGTCAATCATAAGTAAACTATGAAATCTAAAAATAGTAGACTTTCTCCCTATATCTCTCTTTGTTATATTGCGGTTCCAGGGTATATTCTATGTGGAATCTCTACAAAAATAAACGTCAATGTGGAATAAAAACTGCAACAAGTGATATGCCACTATATTGTGTCGATATTGCATCCTTCAAAACATAGTCCCAAGGCAAGGAGACCATGCACCACACAAGCATAGTTAGTACTCAGTAAGGGAAATGACAACCTAGCGTGACTACAGCCATATAAAGACTTGTCACTAGAAGGAAAATCAGATGAGTGGATAGTTGGTTCTGTATTAAATCCCATCTTTTCTTAATCTAAACATTAGACACACTATTATATAGGTACCGAAGAGGCCAAAGAATATGTGCACAAGTCTCAGATAAATCTGTATACTATTGTAAGTTTATTTCTTCTTACATTGTATGCCCTTCAAGTAGACGGACAAAGGCAACTGCTAGTTTCAACATTGTACATGTTTGGAGAATCAACAATAGATCCTAATAACATTGTTGATTAAAATGATGAAATTTTGCGCAGACGTACAAGTTCTAAACTCAGGGATTAAATATCACGCAGGAAACTAAGCACTCTTTCAATGTCTCTGACTACTGCTTGCTTGTGTGAGTCATTACTGGTGATACAGGTAGAGTGAAGGTCAGAATTGAAGCAGATATTGCTAAAAATAGAGTGTAAGATTTGAAGCAGATGTTGCTAACTATAAAGTTTCAGTTTGAGCTTTTCAAAGCAAAGAAAGAGTGTATATTGTGCATCTTATTGCCGCTTTCACTAATGCAGAGAATTGTTAAAATAGAAACAATGTGTCACCACAAGCCAGAAAAGATTAATAAAGAAACAATACTACGGTAAAAATTGGCAACGTAAAGTTTCAAATTAAAAAAAATATAGTGTAGTTTTGCTGGGTGATTATTAATCGTAAATTATTTCTTTGTGAAATGAATTTACAAAAGGTGTTATGGCTAAGTAAAATATTCATATTATTATTTTTTTTTGATCTGTTTTAAAATTTTACCTCCCTAAATTAATTACTCACAAGGAAGGATATTATCCCTTATAAGTTAGTAAATTTTTATTTCAAACACAAAAATAGTTCTAATTTCACATTTCTCCCAAGGTTAAAAATATTATCCATAATAATATTGGTGTAAAAATCTCAACTCTACTATCAATTTAAAAATAGTATTCAAGACATCAAAATGAAACTTACATTAGAAAATTTAGAGAGATATATGGCGGTATATGGCATAGAAGGAGGAGGAGGAGAGGAGGAAAGAGAGAGGGAGAGGAGGAGGAGAGTGAGAGAGATGGAGAGGAGGAGGACATTTTATTCTCAGCTACAATAAAAAGAAATAATAACTATATTCATATCATAAAGGATTTGCATGAACATTTATTCAAAATATGAGCTAGCCCTAGTTCTAGTGCTCAAATACTATTATTTTTTATTTTCTTTAGGTTTTTGTTTTTCTATAAATGTAGTTAAATGCATAGTGCAGCAAGGATCAAAGGCTCTGATACCAAATGAAACGTGACTAATTCCCAAATTTAAAACACAATGATTTAAATTGATTTCCACAAATTAACCCTAAAAAATTTTATGCACAAATTTAAATATAATGTTTAAAAATCTGTTCTAAATGCATTTTAAAATAATAAAGGCATATTAAAACTCCGGGACAATACTTGCACCCAAACATATCTAACTCCAGCCACAATTACTGACTTAGGGGTAAACTCCATGACTTTGGAAAAGTCACCTCTACTCAAACACTTCATTTGCCATTGACATTTGGGATTTTAGAAAATGTGAGAAGAAATCTCCAATTTATTACCTGGAATGGTCCTGGTCTAAATTTCTCTTACATCGAGTCGTTCCACTCCAACAATGCCTCAACATTCAGGCTGCAAACCGCCTCTGCCAGATCATCTCGAGGCACGACTGTACCCAAAGCTGATGACTCCAGCCACTTCAGGTCCCACTCTAGCACCATGAACCCTATTCCCTTAATGTGCTTACTGATTTTCCTTTTATTTCTCTTTTTTCTCACTTTTCTGTCTCACATAATGCTTACATAAGTTCTGAGGTGTAGTTTCAAAGTTCAATGCACTTTCTCACAAAGGCCAATAATATTTGAAATTATTTTAAACAAAGAATGTGTTTTTACCTCTTGTGGAGAGTTTTCCATATATTATTATTAATATCTCTTTAACTTCAGTTGGATCATAATATCCCTCAAGCATCCCTACCTTAAAGGATTATATCATAACTTTCTTTTCTCTTGGGGAAAAAGTCACATAACAAACACTCTATTTGTTCCAGAAAAATAATCTAAGTTCTATAGAAACAATAAATTTTGAATAACAATTTCTAGCCCATATCAAATTCCCATTCTTTTTAAATATTTAAGAAGGCTAAGAAATTTAATAGATAATGTCGACAAAAAAAATATACATGTTATTAATTCATTACTCTTGATTTAAGGGTTGAGATTTTTTTTTGTTCCTACGACAATTATCTAGACCAATCGTGGCTCTATTTCATTTCAGTAGTAGGGACATGGATAGCTGAAAAGGTTTCCAATTATATCAATAGTTTCATCACTGATTTGAACTAACTTTGACAGTAATCCTATAAATAGCCAACGATTAAGTTAAAAGAAAAAAGATGATATGTTTAAATAAAGATAACAAAGGTTGAACGTTTGACACAGTAAACTTTGTTTATACAGAGATAAGAACCCAAATATTTAATATCAATGCAAGAATAACATTTGCTTAGAAATTTAAGAGTAAATTCATTTCACTTGTCTACGTTTTAATAATGTCATATATGAAAAATAGACCACAGATACAAGCAAAACCAATGCCTTCTTTTAACGGGTAACAACAACAATGTTCAGAATATTAAAAGAATCTAGAAGCTGTATTTACTTGCAAGTTTTTGCATAATTAGTTTTGACATACCTCAATGCATAAATAAAATAAGAGCTTCCTTACATAGTTCAAATTACCTTTATGCAGGGAATGAAATAAGAAATAAATCAACAAGGATTCATGGGCTTGGATGTTCATTTATCGTTTGCATCTGTCAATTCTTAATTTCGACCCAGCAAGGCTTGAGGCTTAAATACTATGTGATTTCAGCCTTGGAAACCCCGTGAAAACTAAAGATCAAGCAGTATGTAAAAGAAATTCTAATTTTGTTTATCATGCATTGCACTAGGTGACAACGCCAACACACTAATAATCCATTCAATCTAAAATAATACATTTACAATCTTTGGTAAGGCACAAAAAGGAGAATCCGATCAGACAAATGATGATCTAAAAAAAAAAGAGAAGAGTATTAACGATACAGGGGTATACAGATCGAACATACCCGATTGATCAAATCGAAGAGCTTGGCCAAGTCAATTTACTTGGATCCCTGACGCTAAACTAACCACACGGATGCTCCTTTACTAATTTCCACCTCCTGCATGCCTTTCCAGTGTGATCACGTCGCCGTGGAAACAGATTTGGCACTAGATTTTCCATCATGCAATAACACGAGTCATGCTAGTCACAAATTAATAATCTTAGGATACATGTTAGGTAATAATGCATATAAAAATTAATCCTAAGACACAAAAATATGCACATCACTTTTCTTAATGTTATTTAAATTAATTAAATAAAATGCATGTACAAGATACAATTAATTTAAATCGAATTGATGATAGTTTAGTATGCTAAGATTTGATGTAGTGATGATTTCACTTAGTAATTTGGATATGTTTGTTTTCTATGCTTTTATGTAAATTCCAAAATTATACCTATTTGCAAGCTCAACAAGGAGAGCTAAATACAAGATATACCCCTTAAGTCATTTGCATTTGTTGAATGCAAGGAATTAAAAAAGATAGAAAAATAGCACATAAAATGTAAATGCATACTAGAATCATTTAAAGCATGTAAAAAAAATCACTATCACAAATGCATCATGTAATAAGCCAATAATACATATATAAAGATAGGTGTTCAAGCACATAGAATGGAGATAAACATCTAGGTATATAAGATTACCTTATATGAGATTTAATGGTAAGGTGAAAATGGCCCTAAAGGTACAATAAGTGATATGAGGGGTAATGGTTTCCCCTATGTGGCTCTTACAACATGGTAGTGCATGTGGACACACATGATAGGATACAAAATGCATTTTGATACCTCTAGTATGGTAAAGGTAGATCTAGGAGTATAATCAAGCATGTAGGCACAAGATGATATGGATAAATCCAAATTTTATTTGATGTAAAATGCTAACTCATTATAAGGACATCACAATGGAGAAAATTAGATGTTCGCAATTTAAAAGGGTGTCTCTAGAATCATGATAGGACAACATGAGTGAACACTGAATATGGGGGAAGCATGATGTCTCACAATATAATAGGATGACATGGAATTGGAGACATGATATGATTACATAAGTTATAAAAAATAAGCATGAGCACATAATAGTAATCTAGGAATGGGGTAAATTGATAAGGCTCATAACTAAAATATAGTGATATAGAACATGCATATGATCTAAGCATGGTACAAGGTCATAGGAATAAGCATCAAGTAATTAAAGTAGAATATAGGTATTACAAGGGATGGGATCATGAGTATATAGACATAAAAGTATAAAATTATCATGATAAAATTGGCTCTAGGAAAATTCACCACCAACAATTCACCGCCATGGAAAATTAATTTTTCATATATTAAAAAATATTAATGGCACAATTAATTTCCGTGTGGTGGTGAATTTTACTTGAAGGTGATGAATTTTACTTGAAAGTGAATTTTCTCGTAGTGAATTGTTGGTAGCGAATTTTTCGCTGGTGAATTGTTGGTGGTGAAAAAAGAAAAATAGAAAACATGTGACAAATATGAAAAAAATAAGGATAAGATGTGAAAGGGCAATAAAGACAATGTAACACTTAGAAAAGAGTCAAGTAAAAAGAAAAGTGTTGTGTACATTTGATTTAATCAACCTAAAGAACATAAAGAAAAGTCTTTAGTATATGACTAACATCATTAGAAGCTAAGTTTTTATCAAAACTAAATATTAGTTTCTTAAGAATATTAACATAATTAATATATTAACAAGAAAAAATATTCAAAATACAATGAATACAATTTGAAGAAATAAATTATTTACTATGTAATTTTTTTTATATTTAATAATTTTTTTATCATAATATATTTAAAATAATTATTTTAAAATATATTTAGAAAATTTTGAATGTATTAAATTATTGAAATATGAAATTTTATAAAAATTAAACTTGTGTTTTATTTAAAAGTTTTATATTCTTTCATATAAGGAAAGTTTAAATTTAAATTTTTATTTTAAACATTTGAATATTGTTTATCAAATTATTTAATCAAATTAAAAAATTATAAATAAAATTTATTTTTATCAAAATTCAAGCATTAATTTATATTGAAGATATTAAAAAATTTAGAATTAAATTAATTTAATATAAACAACATTTTAAGAGATTTAATATTTTTATATTAAAATATTCATATATTTATATATTAATTTTTTTTTTATTAAATTTTAACAATATTTTAAATATTTTTACATTTTAAGAATGATAAAAATTGAAATATGTAATTATCATTCTTAAAGTGTAAATATATTTCAAATATTGTTAAAAATTAATAATTTTTTTTTTAATATGCGAATATATTAATATTTTAATACAAATATTTCAATTTTTATATAAAAATAATATAATATATATTAAATAAAATACTAAAACTAAAATATAACCTTATCATTTTAAATAAATGCTAAAATTTATATACTTAAATGTTATAAAACATCTCTTTTCACATATATTTGACCTCCATCAGATACATATATTAAAAAACATTCTGTTGGCTGTATAAATAGTATGCAGCAAACCTCTGTACGTAAACTAAAATCAACTGACATAGGGCTAATGTCAGAAAACTTTTAATGCCGGAAAGGGAAAGTGAGATGAGATTTTTAAGGAAATAGTAGAGTTGAGTTAAAGAAATAGAGGCACATCTACCTAAGCAGTCAGCGCTGCTTAGTGTGTGATGTTTAAGCCCAGCAGTTGGGCTCCTTCATAAAAACAGGCTTTTCTTGGATTTTTTGAAAAAAAAACTCGCAAACAATCATGGAAAAATACCTCATTACTGTGTGCCATCTCCCTTTACATGTGCCATTGATTTGGTTCTATCTCTTTCTTACATGCGCCCTTGATTAATTCACATGCCCCTCCTTCCTTGACACGACTTGGAGTTCAACCATTTGCATAGACATTAAACTTTATAGTTTTGTTTAGTTTCTCTATGCAACGTAGAAGTATCCCACTTTAATCATTAATGTAGGGTATTGATGTTTTAAATAAAACAATTACCTCACACCATCAACTATTAAGAGATCTCGAGATACATTAATGGGAATTGATTACGTTACCTTACACTTGCACACTACTCAAGAAAATACCAAACCACTTCAAGTGAAATTATCATAAAACTATACATACAAAATACTCCCTCCTAGCCTCTAGAAAATTGACCTTAACTATTTGCACAATTGACTTCCATTTTTAAACAATTACCAAAAGCACCCCAATTTCCAAAATCACACTCATAATTCATTTCAAGGAGTCAACAAACATTAACAACCATGAAATACATTACTTCCAAATTTATACCACTCATTAACTTAGCCACCTATTTCACATCACAACCATTTACCAAAATAATCCATAATAACCGAAATAGCAACTATTCCAAACAATTACATTCCATAGTGATTTTACAAATCCAAAAGTAACAATTGTGAAATAATTAACAGAAAAAGATAATCTAATACATTTATTTCAACAAATCCTTAAGTTTTTGAAAAGGAAAAAACAAGTTTTACAGGGACCTGAAACCACAGAGTTTAAACAACAAAAGATAACAAAAAAAGTCCAAACAAGCTAACGGCTGTCCCAAAAAGGAAACGATAGCACTAAGAGACAACAGGGCCCAAAAAAGGACCGCCCAAAAAAATAGAAACAAACACCACCGCACTACTCCAAGGTGTTCAATAACTCCTCAACCTCCTTTTCAACATCCTTCATATCCTGTAACCCCTGCTTGAGGATTTGAGCCGTATGTGACGAAGTCGGGGTCTTCCTCTTAGTGTTAGCCCAGGTACGAGTCGAAATCCCTTCACCAGTAGATCTGCAGCCTCCTCTATCCACATCCAAATCCACGACCAACAAACCCTTTTGATTTTTTTCGAGCTTTTCCACCATAGCATTGATGATAATGGTGTTATTCCTGGCAATTTTGTGATTGTTCGCCACAGTGGCCCTAATATTTTGGCCTATCTTGGACATACTGCACTCGATACTAGTCAATTTTTCCTCCTGTGATTGATGTCTTTTCCTTGGTAAGGGAGTTTCCTGTCCTTCATTCTCTCTACGACTCCAGCTAATCTTCTGCTCCAAATCCATGACCCTGTTGCTAAGATCTATATTATGGCCTTTCAAATCACAGACTTCCTTCTGGGTCCACTTGAGAATAGTGAAAAGGCCATCCGTACTTTTTTCCACCACACTCACAATGTCCTTAGGCTTGAGCTTATTCAGGGCCAAGTTAATTTCATCCTGAATAGGGGAATCATAAGGGCCATTCCCAAATCTTCCAGATGCAGGTGCACTAGGGGCCGATTCCTTACTGACCATGGGTTTATCAGAAAAAATTTCCATGGAATTCCCAGAATACGAAACAAGTTTCGTAACAGAGGTACCTTTAAAACCAGAGACCAAACCCGGAGTAGGGCATCCAGGAGACGGCTGGGGATTAAGACAGGGCGGCGAGGCAAAACCCGAGCTAGGGCACTCATGCAGAGGTTGCAACTTAGGACATGACGGCGGAGCAGAATCCTTAAGGGCTTTCCGACAAGACGGGGACAGGGGAACAATGGTATTAGGACCAACAGGAGCACAAGCAGGGGGGCCCGGGGATCGATCTCCCTACTATAACATAAGTAAATCCTTAAGTTATCCAAATATAAGTAAATCAATTAGGCCTACTCAATTAGTCCATTTACTTAAATTACAAGGCCATTTTACTAATCAACTATAACATAATTATCTAAAAATAATCATCATCCATCCACAATTTATACAATTACCTATATAAAAATAAATCAATTCCCTTCAATAGTTTACCCAACCATTTACTTTTAACAACTTAAATATTCTTTTACTAATATCTATCCAATTAAAATTCTTTAATTAAATAACATTTTTTTTCTAACTAGTTGCCCAATTTTTTTATCAATCACGACAAATAAATCACACGGGCTAGATTATTTCTTTTACTAGATTATTTTTTTAATTATAAATTAATAAATGAATTCATTTAAAAAAGTCATTTTAAATGTATGATGGTATTTAAGATATATTAGATATTAAAAATTACATAATAAATAGTTCATTCTCTCTAAATTGTATCTATTTTTTAAATATTTTTTTAATGTATTTAAATATTTTTTAAAATTAATATTTCATTTTAAAAATATATTTGTTTATAAATTAGAGTATTCTTCTACAAAATTTTACTTTACATAATTAAATTAAAATATTTTAAATGTCAAAATGACTAAACTAGTATAGACATGTTAAATACATCTATCTAAAGTGATATCAATATTTGAACCCATAACCTTTCAATTACAAATCAAATTAGTAAAGGAGCATCCGTGTGGTTAGTTTAGCGTCAGGGATCCAAGTAAATTGACTTGGCCAAGCTCTTCGATTTGATCAATCGGGTATGTTCGATCTGTATACCCCTGTATCGTTAATACTCTTCTCTTTTTTTTTTAGATCATCATTTGTCTGATCGGATTCTCCTTTTTGTGCCTTACCAAAGATTGTAAATGTATTATTTTAGATTGAATGGATTATTAGTGTGTTGGCGTTGTCACCTAGTGCAATGCATGATAAACAAAATTAGAATTTCTTTTACATACTGCTTGATCTTTAGTTTTCACGGGGTTTCCAAGGCTGAAATCACATAGTATTTAAGCCTCAAGCCTTGCTGGGTCGAAATTAAGAATTGACAGATGCAAACGATAAATGAACATCCAAGCCCATGAATCCTTGTTGATTTATTTCTTATTTCATTCCCTGCATAAAGGTAATTTGAACTATGTAAGGAAGCTCTTATTTTATTTATGCATTGAGGTATGTCAAAACTAATTATGCAAAAACTTGCAAGTAAATACAGCTTCTAGATTCTTTTAATATTCTGAACATTGTTGTTGTTACCCGTTAAAAGAAGGCATTGGTTTTGCTTGTATCTGTGGTCTATTTTTCATATATGACATTATTAAAACGTAGACAAGTGAAATGAATTTACTCTTAAATTTCTAAGCAAATGTTATTCTTGCATTGATATTAAATATTTGGGTTCTTATCTCTGTATAAACAAAGTTTACTGTGTCAAACGTTCAACCTTTGTTATCTTTATTTAAACATATCATCTTTTTTCTTTTAACTTAATCGTTGGCTATTTATAGGATTACTGTCAAAGTTAGTTCAAATCAGTGATGAAACTATTGATATAATTGGAAACCTTTTCAGCTATCCATGTCCCTACTACTGAAATGAAATAGAGCCACGATTGGTCTAGATAATTGTCGTAGGAACAAAAAAAAATCTCAACCCTTAAATCAAGAGTAATGAATTAATAACATGTATATTTTTTTTTGTCGACATTATCTATTAAATTTCTTAGCCTTCTTAAATATTTAAAAAGAATGGGAATTTGATATGGGCTAGAAATTGTTATTCAAAATTTGTTGTTTCTATAGAACTTAGATTATTTTTCTGGAACAAATAGAGTGTTTGTTATGTGACTTTTTCCCCAAGAGAAAAGAAAGTTATGATATAATCCTTTAAAATTAAAGGGATAACAAAGGATATTATGATCCTTTGATTAAAAGAGATATTAATAAAGAATATATGGAAAAACTCTCCTAAGAAGGTAAAAACATAATTATTTATTTAAATAATTAAATGCAGCCTTTGTGAAAGGGTGTGATGGTTTGGAAACCACCCCTTAAGGCTTATATAAGCATTCATGTGAGACTAGAAAAGTGACACGAGAAAAAGAGAAAAAAAAAAGGAAAATCAAGTAAAGCACATTGCGGGAATAGGGTTCCAGGTTAGCAGACTGTGAGTAGGATGGAGAAGTACAGTGGGTGTCCAACCTGGGGTACAAGTGCGTGCACTCAAGATGGTCCTGGCCAGGGCATGGTTTGTGGCACGAGTGTTGAGCATTGTTCCGGTGGAACCAGCACTCGTGTAAGAGGCTGAACCAAGGACCATTCCAGTAATAATTGGGGATTTCTTCTACACATTTCTAAAAGATAAGTATTAATGCTTGATAAATTGTTTGAGCAATGAAGTGTTTTAAATCCTTGAGTTTACTGAATTGATAATTTATTGACGGCATGATTGAATGTATTTGGATGCAAATGTTGATCAGTTTAATATATGCATTTATTTTCAAAGTATTTAATTAAGTTTTAAACATTATATTTAAATTTGTGCATAAAAATTTTTAGGGTTAATTTGTGGAAATCAATTTAAATCATTGTGTTTTAAATTTGGGAATTAGTCACGTTTCATTTGGTATCAGAGCCTTTGATCCTTGCTGCACTATGCATTTAACTACATTGCATATTAGAAAAATAAAAACCCTAAAGAAAATAAAAAATAATAATGTTCTTTAAATTAGGGCTAACGCTATGTTTTGAATAAGTAATTCCATCACAAATCCATATAAGATATGAATATGATTATTATTTCTTTTATTGTGAAATAAAATATATATATATATAAAAAAAAAATTTCTAATATTAAGGTTTTAATTTTGATATTATTGTGAATACTATTTTTAAATTGATAGTAGAGTTGAGATTTTTACACCAATATTATTATGGATAATATTTTTAACCTTGGGAGAAATGTGAAATTAGAAATATTATTGTGTTTGAAATAAAAATTTACTAACTTATAAGGGATAATATCCTTTCTTGTGAGTAATTAATTTAGGGAGGTAAAATTTTAAAACAAATAAAAAAATAATAATAATATGAATATTTTACTTAGCCATAACACCTTTTGTAAATTCATTTCACAAAGAAATAATTTATGATTAATAATCACCCCGCAAAACCACACTATATTTTTTTTAATTTGAAACTTTACGCTGCCAATTTTTACTGTAGTATTGTTTCTTTATTAATCTTTTCTGGCTTGTGGTGACACATTGTTTCTATTTTAACAATTCTCTGCATTAGTGAAAGCGGCAATAAGATGCACAATATACACTCTTTCTTTGCTTTGAAAAGCTCAAACTGAAACTTTATAGTTAGCAACATCTGCTTCAAATCTTACACTCTATTTTTAGCAATATCTGCTTCAATTCTGACCTTCACTCTACCTGTATCACCAGTAATGACTCACACAAGCAAGCAGTAGTCAGAGACATTGAAAGAGTGCTTAGTTTCCTGCGTGATATTTAATCCCTGAGTTTAGAACTTGTACGTCTGCGCAAAATTTCATCATTTTAATCAACAATGTTGTTATCAGGATCTATTATTGATTCTCCAAACATGTACAATGTTGAAACTAGCAGTTGCCTTTGTCCGTCTACTTGAAGGGCATACAATGTAAGAAGAAATAAACTTATAATAGTATACAGATTTATCTGAGACTTGTGCACATATTCTTTGGCCTCTTCGGTACCTATATAATAGTGTGTCTAATGTTTAGATTAAGAAAAGATGGGATTTAATACAGAACCAACTATCCACTCATCTGATTTTCCTTCTAGTGACAAGTCTTTATATGGCTGTAGTCACGCTAGGTTGTCATTTCCCTTACTGAGTACTAACTATGCTTGTGTGGTGCATGGTCTCCTTGCCTTGGGACTATCTTTTCAAGGATGCAATATCGACACAATATAGTGCCATATCACTTGTTGCAGTTTTTATTCCACATTGACGTTTATTTTTGTAGAGATTCCACATAGAATATACCCTGGAACCGCAATATAACAAAGAGAGATATAGGGAGAAAGTCTACTATTTTTAGATTTCATAGTTTACTTATGATTAACCCTTACCATTAAATTAACTTTGCAAGATGACTCCATGTTCTTAAAAGGTAAACATTATTCTCTGGGCTCAACACTCACTTTGCGATATGTCAATACTAGCTTATTTGGTAACCCGAAGATTCAATAATTTGATCAGAATTATTAAAAAATTTAAATATTATACTCATTGGTGTACTTAAGTTGGGCTCAACAATATCCTCTTCTTTATTTAGTTTGAAATTAGTATTAGTATTTATTTTCTCTTGGTTTGTGAAGTTTGTAAAATCCTCCCTTTACGGATCACTTGTATTTATTTTCTTTAATTTGCAAATCATTATTACCTAATCATGTTCAGAGTTCATGAGTTAATTTATAAAAATCATTGGAGGGGCAGATAAATTGTAGAATCAATGAACAAGATAGTCCTCCACAAAAGTGAACTGAAGGGTTGATAGAACTTAGGTCATATGATTCATTCACTTAAATTAAAGACAGGAATTTCAAACTACTTTTGTGTAGAATAGATACTTTATTTGAAATCCTCTCCATTGGTCATGAAAATATTCTGCACTACCTTTGACAAACCATAATGCTCAAATCATGTAATCATTATTATTATTTTTTTTTGAGAATTTTTCCGTTAGCATTTAGCCTTCTTTCTGCTTTTGGCTTACATGAAATATTAATAAAGGCTAGTTTACTTTTTAATAGTAATTGGTATAATAACCCTAATATGAAAGCTGATTTTCTCTAATGCTAACAAAGGGTTTAGTGAGTTCAAAATCAATGATAATGATTATTTTGGAAATCAAAATTTTAGTGTAGATATTTGGAAGTGGATAACAAGATATTTGTGTAATAATCTTTGTTTATATAGTTTGTTGAAGTTATTAGCAATATTATTTGTTGAGGAAATATTGTGTCATTATTAGTATTTGAAAACAATAAGATATCAAGGATATTTATAGGGAATGAAATAATGCTTTATCAATTGCACAATAACATAAATTTTCTTATGATTAAACATAGGGACATGTTGAAGTTTTATAGGGGGAGATAACCCTAAATTATTTTTATAAATTGAATAGATATTTGTTTCTAAATTAAAATAAAATAAAAATAGAGTAATAAAGAATATTTTAAGAAAAATCTTTCATAAGAGATAATTATTAAGCCACCTTATTATGCTAGGGCACACTATGTATGTTAGACATGTTTCCTAGCCTCAAATAAACCATGATATATAGTTTCTTTGCTTATGATTGGTTTTAGATATACAATAAAATACAATGTAGGAGCATAAATAAATCAAAGATAGAGATTGTCTAACAATCATATGATTTTTCATATATAGAGGTATAATTTATATATTCTATAGGAAAAAATTTGAATAGGTGTGCATAAAAAAAAAACTTGACAAAAATAATAAATTTAATATGGTTCAAAATGTTCCAAGGAAGGATCATCTTGTCGAACTTCATTTAGAAGATTTGTAATTTAGAAAGAAAACAAATTTTGAACATTACCGAAATTCATTTATAAGATTTTTAATTTTGGAAAGAAAACAATTTTTGAATCACATAACCACAAAGGTATGGCTAAGGGGTCAAAATTGGAAGAAAGTGAAATAGGATAAATATGGATGATAAGAGAAGCATGTGATTAGAAGCCTTGATATAAGAATAAATATTCTTAAAGTATATTAGAAACTCTTGCAGTGGGTTGATCTTAATCAATTGTAACAATCTTATACAATATTAAATAAGAAAAGAATTAATGAATTTAAAATAAGTACAAGAAAGACTTGGGATTTCTATTTAAATATGAGTGTGATATGTTATTCCAAGGTATGCCTCGTATTCAATTAGTATTAGAGTGGCATAGTGGAAGTGTGGTGGGCTCATAATCCACAGGTCCTAAGATGACTTAGTAAATACAAGATAAGGAACAAAAAATATTTTGTCATATCATCATTTTTTCATCTTTGGACTAAATTAAGAACATGAAATATTAGACCTAATATTTTGGACTATGCATGTTAATAGTTACTATTGTTCTATTATTGTTAAGATTAATAGCAAGATTATTGTGTTTTGATGTACTTTGTTATTGGACTTGATCAACCCAATAACTTTGTACATGTGGCTTATCCAGTATTGTATATGAAAAGATGATACTCATGTAGTCCAGAATGCAAGGTTGTCATCTTAGAATATATTAAATATATATTATATGTAGTTCAACGGTGAGTGACTACATAGTATGGGATATTCATGTCATTTACTAGGTAAGTGTTATTTCAACACATGATAATAATTTTGTGAAATTAATGTTGCAATTACATGTGAGTGATTAAAATATCTATATTAAAGAAAATTGGTTGCATGAGAGAAAATTGATAAGGTTGTAATACATGTGAGTAAAAACATAAAATACTATTAGTTTGTTTGATTGTAAATTCCTAAGATGTTTATATGTATAGCTCCTGTCATTGAAAAAAGAAAAATTTCTCGTAATTACTTGTTAACTTCAAATACAATTGATAAAGTGATATATCTATGAATTAAAGGATATGGATGAAGTAAATATATATAAATATTATGAAGAATACTTATGTTCAATATCAGCTTCTTTAATTATTGATTATGTGTTTTTTGAGTTGTGATGTAGATGCATCTCTTGTGCTACTGAGGACAGCAGCTAATTTAAAAGGGGAGAATTGTTATGTGACTTTTTCCCCAAGAGAAAATAAAGTTATGATATAATCCTTTAAAATTAAAGGGATAAAAAAGGATATTATGATCCTTTGATTAAAAGAGATATTAATAAAGAATATATGGAAAAACTCTCCTAAGAAGGTAAAAACATAATTATTTATTTAAATAATTAAATGCAACCTTTGTGAAAGGGTGTGATGGTTTGGAAACCACCCCTTAAGGCTTATATAAGCATTCATGTGAGACTGGGAAAGTGACACGAGAAAAAGAGAAAAAAAAAAGGAAAATCAAGTAGAGCACATTGCGGGAATAGGGTTCCAGGTTAGCAGGCTGTGAGTAGGATGGAGAAGGGGCACTCCTACAGTGGGTGTCCAACCTAGGGTACAAGTGCATGCACTCAGGATGGTCCTGGCCAGGGCATGGTTTGTGGCACGAGTGTTGAGCATTGTACCGGTGGAACCAACACTCGTGTAGAGCGGAAAAGTCCGCTTTCCTCCCAGACTACTCATAGACGGAAGAGGCTGAACCAAGGACCATTCCAGTAATAATTGGGGATTTCTTCTACACATTTCTAAAAGATAAGTATTAATGCTTGATAAATTTTTTGAGCAATTAAGTGTTTTAAATCCTTGATTTTATTGAATTGATAATTTATTGACGGCATGATTGAATGTATTTGGATGCAAATGTTGATCAGTTTAATATATGCATTTATTTTCAAAGTATTTAATTAAGTTTTAAACATTATATTTAAATTTGTGCATGAAAATTTTTAGGGTTAATTTGTGGAAATCAATTTAAATCATTGTGTTTTAAATTTGGGAATTAGCCACGTTTTGGTGTTGGGAAACAACTAATATGAGAAGCTAATCATAATTAGATTACATATCTATTCACGTAACTATTATTCTAAAAGTTGTGTTAAAATATTACCTTGATGTAATTTATTGAATACAATTGTTATTTTCCCCATGAGCTCAAGACCTAAATGAACCAAGAGAGATATGTTCGAATACTATTTTCTTGTATATGATATTTCCTAGTCAATTTCAAATAGTTAGATCAATATCATAGGAATTGAATATCATTCCTTAATCTAGTTTTATAAATTATGTTAAGATCATCAACATGTTCATATATTGAGTCAAGCTCAATGATAATTGATGATAATTGAGACAACTCATAGAAGTTGGAACTCTATAATAGATTATTATAAATATATTTATGGTGGAAGGTTATTACATCATGTTAACGATTGAGATTCTCTTCTTGAATAGTTTTGTAAATTATACCTTTGGTTTTGAATGGTTAACTTATAATTTTCTATAGGGGAAATATCTAAGCATTTTGTATATTAAAAATATTATAGATGTATGTCTCTTTATTATTAACTCTACAAGGTTAGATTAATGAGAGAATATTGTGTAAACTAAGTAATAAATCGTTAAAGCAATATGGAGGTCATGTGAGCTAGAGAGTTGGTGTATCTTTTCTTTGATGAGCATTTCTTGGGAAACCCCTATAGTTTTGATTCAGTAATGATATTTTGTGTGAACTAATTGGCATAGTACTTTCTATTGAGAATAGGTCATTTTTGACCAGGCTAATTTTTGTGAAGGTCCAAAGTGTCGAACTATGACTCCTCTACGAATTATATACGTAGGCAAGGCCATAAGAGATGATCCCCCGAGGAATTAGGTCCAACCCTTTAGGTTCCCCCATTCTTGCTTGAAAGCATACATATTGTGAGTTGGTCTTGTGTTGTGAATTAAATTTTTTTTATTTGTGTTATGATCTTAGCTATATTTTTTCATAATTAGTTTTGGGCATTATAGTAAGAGGGTCAATGCCTTGCTCTGTGTGTGGGATTGATGTGATTTTTTGTTAAGTCTGCAAGATGGTTTTCACTTTTCTTGTGTGTAGGGTCTACTAGTTGCAAGTAGGGGGAGTGGCTCTCAATGGGGATTGGCGTCTAGCGAGAGACTATCAAGATAACCCATTGGAGAGTTTCTTAATCCAATGATAACCTAAAATGAATTAAGGGGAATGGGTAGATTTCACATTAAACAAGATAATTGGATATCTCACCCATGCCTGTAGTGCTCGTTTAGGCTAATGATGGGTTGAGAAGGCCTAGTTGGCAAGATCAACTTCCTTGTCCTCATGAAAGGAATGTTGGTTCCACATGTGTCACCCTGTGGGGCCGACATCTAGTTAGATACTATTAGGGTAACCATAGATGGGGGTCGGCGTCTAGTGGGAGACTGTCAAAGTAACCATAGATGGGGGTTGATGTCTAGTGAGAGATTGTCAGGGTAACCCATGCCAAGACCATGCAATGACACTCTTCCCTATTGAAGTATAGCATTCCATAGTTATGTTTTCCCTTCTATTGTGTGAATGCCTCTAGAAGCAATGTATGTGTCTATGTAATGTTATTATTGTTGTAGTGTCATGTTGGACCCATGTTTAGTCTTGTTTATGTTGGCCTTCTGTCTTTTTGACTGGTTGTTGTAGTGGGACCTTATGTTATCTCCTAGCACGAGGAGTGGACCTTAGGGTTCCACATGGTCGGGGGGTTGGTTCTTTTTCCTCCATTGGGTTTCCTTGATGTTGTTCGTGTGTGTGGAGGTTGTACCTTGTATATCAGATTCCAGTTTATGTACCAATTTGAGAAGACAATCCTTCATGCTTTTGTATTGGATTGTAAATCAGATATACTAGTTATTGTAACTTGATGTATTCTCTTGTAATGTAATTTGTATATATATTGCTAGTTGTTTATAAATCATCTTTACTGCTATTTAGCTGATGACATGATGTGGAAATTCATATTGTTTAATCATATAATGTGGTGAATTAAAATGTACTTGTTTATTAGACAAATCATGTTAACAATTTGGTTAATGGAATTAATTCTAGTTCCTGAATTATAGATGTGTTAGTAGCGTAGTCATGGAACCTTAGAGGACTTAGGATTATAATGTATGTTATGTTATATTATGTAGTTCACTGTTATTTCTTGGAAAAAAAAAGTGTCATTATTGTGACTTAGATGTGTCATCCTCTGGGGTTCCTTGGTGGGGCGTTACACTTCACCACTTACCTTTTGTGTTTAAATTAAACACTTTATTTAAACTAATTTAATGAAGAATTATTCTATAAGTGGGAAACATGAATTATGATTTAATATTTAAGAAAACTTTTGCAACTTGATATTCACTTTATCTTAACCTTTAAAATATCAATTGGTACTTTGCAATCTCATTAAATGGGAAGAAGAGTTATTTCAAATCCATTTTAGTGTAATTTAAGTAACTAAGTAACTAAAATGGAATTGCCAATTAATTTATATACAAATTATAAAGTTGTGAAATGAATTGTTTTACCCTATTAATAAAATATAAATATAAATATAATGGTAATGATTTAAATATTAGATAAGATTATTAAAAAACATTATTTTTAACTATGTTCCTAATTAGATGAAACAATATTATTTTTATATGGGAAAAAAATAAAATAAATGGATTGAAATTAAATAATTGATACAAAATTAAATCCTAGTTGTGAATTTATATTTTAAAAGAAAAAATAATTAAATGTATTTACTCTAGTGCAAACTAGATGAAACCATTGGTTGAATCGCTTAATTCATGTATATAAGATATTTAAAAATATAAAATAGAAGCCCTATAGCACCTTGCCATGAAACCCTAGAGGGAAACACACTTAACACCTAAAAACGAGACAAATTTCAACACACTAAAGACCTAAAAATGAGACATTTTTTTTTTGAAAGTGCAATATTCACAAGATTACAAATGAAACAATAACTTATATTCTAACCTAGTCCTCTAAGGTCCATGACTACACTACTATATGAACCCATTAACTAAACTAACAAGAACTATAAATCATTATATTAATAAATTCCATCTAAAAATAAGGATTTCATTTAATCATCACATTTAATTGAACAATCAATATGAAATAACCATAACATGTGATCAATAGATATCATTTAGAATCAATCCATTTAACTAACATATACAATAGAATCTTTTACATTGTCCATTACATAAGAGAATTTGACATTGATTTACATAATTACATTGTTACATCTTGAACAACAATATCTCCTCGTATACATGTGAGGAAAGTACATCAGAAGCATAATACATGGTACAATAGATTTATGGTACAATACAAGTACATGGAATATAATCCACATGAATTGGAACATATCCAGGAGTAGTCATCATGAACATGAAAAAAGTGAGGGAACCCAATGGAGTACAAGGAACATTCCACCTGACCATGTGGAACCCAAAGATCCACCCCCCGTGCTAAGAGATAGCACCTGGTCCCACAATAACAAGGCGACTACAAACTGACATAACAAGGTTAACAGAGAACAACTGACTTTACAACAAACACATCACAAAAGATCATACATTACTTCCAGAGGTCATCCCTTCTTCCCATCTTACCTAATGCTCTTCGATTATTTTCAATATTGATTGCCATTTTACAAGCATCCCTGAGGTATTGTGGATTTCATCTCTGAGGAGATAACACATCTTCGAGTCATATGCATTGCAATATACAACTAGGCATGATTTTTCATTAGGTCTCAAGGACACAGGAACTTTATACATGGCCTTCTGGAACCTTACATTAAACTCAATTTCCAATTCATTATGCCCCTTTGTGATTTTGTTGAAATCATGCAACCTAAATCAAGGATTTGTTTGATCTCCATATTGTTCTCTAAAGATTCGAAAGAATAAATCCTTGGAATTGATGCTTGAATTTTGCAAGCTCCTATACCAATCCCTTGCATCTTCTATTAGAGATTGCATAAAGTATTTAATAGCCACATCCTCATCCCACAATTCAAAGTCTTCTACAAAATTTTGAAAATACTTTAAGTGGTCTTCACCACTAAGGGCATTGTTGCCAGTAAACTTGGGTACATGTTTCTTGGCATTATTTGGCACAGGATTCATATATCCTAGGATGTTTTCAAAACATAACTACTTGTACCTATCAGTGTGCAACAATCTCCTCCCAACAAGTCCATCTTCCTCATCTTTATTATCATGATCCTTACTTTTGTCCCTATTTTTTCCAATCCTTCTGTGTTGTGAGTCATGTTGATCACTAAAGTGAACTATTCTAGCTTTATCTTTAGGCTGCGAGGATGAGCTAGAAAGGTTTTCACTGGACAATGTTTTATCATTGGTATGAGGGCTTGAGGATGATGTATAAGCTTAGGGGCTTGAAGCTTCTGTGATAGAACCTTTTATAGTGGATTCCAAAAAATTGAGATTCTTTTTCATCTCAGTGTTTACAACTAGTAACCATCTCTTTCATTCTTTTCAGTAATACTCCATTTTCCTTTGCCAACTTTTCAAGCAATGAGATGGATTCATCCTATGGTATGTCCTTCTTGGAAGAACCTCCATTTATTTTCACTTCTCCATTCATGGGTCTCTTCCCTTTATTAGTGTTGTGAGAATAATGATTTGCATTCTTTGGGGGAGGGTTAACTAGGAAAGAAGCTTTTTCAGCAGTATTGGATTGTAGATTTAGAACAACAATATCAACTAGGGGTTCTATAGGGATTTTCCCTACAATCTCTTATACAACTGAACCAGATGTTTTAACAGCCTTAGCTGCTAGCTTATCCAATGCTTCCATATCCTCAGCATTTCTTCTCAACATATCCCTCTGCTTCATGACTTCCCTTATTCTTTTCTCCTTCTCCTCATCCCTCTTCTTTCTATTCTCCTTACATTTCAATGAGATTCTCTCATTGAGCAATTGCATATAATTTAGAACCTCCTCTTCGTTTGGTAAAGTAGAATCTCCATCAGATGCTACTGCATTCTCAACTTGATGGGGAGGAGTATTATGGGAATATTCATCTCCAGTTAGTAGGTCAAGAGGAATAGGAGTATATGTATGAGAATTCAGGGTCACATACCCTTCATCTCTAGCACATCTAGCACTAGCATTGTCTCTTTCAATTCTCTCTCCTTTTCATGGCTTGTATGCCTAGGTTTGATGAATGCTCATTTACAACAGATTTCATAAAAACCTATCCCCTCTCATTAGAAGTGTTATCACTAGAATCTAGTAGATTCCTTTCACATTTTGAACTAGAGCTAGAACAAATATCACGTTTAGGGACCAGATGAGAAGTAGACTTACAGTTTTCAGCGTCCTTTTCTTTTATCCATTTCCCATGTGCATTCTCGTTCCTAGGAAATTCTCCCTCGAGCTTCTGCTTCAGATGCTTCTTCATATGGCCTCGCGTTCCTCACACTTGTACATGGATCTTCTTCACGCCCGTCAACTTATTTGATTTCTTCATAATTTTCTTCTTTACTTCTTTAATATCCTTAAACACCAGTTCGCACTAGTGCAGAGACTTTAGAGTCACCACCCAAATTCCTTCGGACCGAATAATAGCAATTTTGTCACACTTTATGTAAATTTCATCAGATCTTTAAGAACTGAGACAAAATTTGACATATATAACATGCTTTCACATGAACTTTCAGCATAAGCTTCCAAAACAAATGGGCGAGAAATTTATCAGGAACATTGGTCAAATACACAACCAAGATTTGGGCTAGACTTAGAAGACACTTCAAATTGACCGACTCTATAAGTAAATACCACCATATATATAACATAGTGATCTATGATAAGGCATTCTAGAGAACTAACATTTGTAAAGCTTACATCCCCACCAGAGTCGCCATTCTGTTGGTTGTTTTTAATGAACCAAATAGATCTCACCAGATACCTATGATTTTTCCAAACTTAATTCTCGAATACCTACAAGATAAGTGGCCAACAAATGAGATAAAGCACCAATAACTTTATCTCCTACACTCTGGGCTCTACAAAACCAGGCAGGGTGGTCCCACAATGTAAATTATATAATTCTTCTAAACAATTGACATATACATTGCATAGATAAGCAGATATATTCTCATGAAAGGTTAGGAAGATGAAATCCTTCAAGAAATTGGCATTTCCTTGAAAGAATTACAAATCTATAACTGAGAATACAAACAACACCAACCACAACAAACAAAGATTGATCAAAAAATTATTTAAATTGATTTTCTCAAGTTGGGTAATCAGAATCCTAAAGGATGATTAAAATAACTATGATCAGTGCCATTATCTATTGGCTAGAGTCGACATAAATTGAAATGCAAGGTACATTTAATCCTAAACACATAAGATCTTAGTGAAATTACTTTTCAATTCACCCATCCATGATCAAAGCCTAAGACTACTTATCAAATCCAATTGTTCTGCACATGAATTTATGATAAGATCTAAGCATTTTAACTGATTATTTGAACTAGAGCTAAAATCAAGGTGTATACCAAAGCTCAACAATGATGACAATTAATGAAATGATCTTTGATCAACATTTTCATTAATAACTCGAGTATAGATAAGAATTGGAGAGACTACAGACTCAAAATATTTGCAATTATCATTCTAATATGCTCAGAAACCATACATTTGACAAAAGTTACTATCTAGACTCAAAGCATTAGATAAAGACTCCTAACATATTTGCCCTGTGTTTTGCAATTACACTATTAGACTCCAAAATTAAACAAAAGATCTGCACAAATGGCCATGAATTTCCTTTTATAGAATAAGGGAGCAAAAAAAAGCTTTAGGCCAAATGTACACATGTCACATTCTAATTGGACCGCTATAAAACACATTCCCTAATTCAGTTATATTTACATTTCCAATCCGAGGGAATAAATATGAGACAAATATTATTTGCATTTGCTTGTGAAGGAGAAAAATCGCCTTCCAAAAGGCACATGTTGAAAAGAATAATCTTCAAGTTGTTATAGCACGTCCATCCTATTTGTAAAGATGAAAAAATTCCAAAGAAAAGAAGAGTAAACCAAAATTTCCAGTCAGCATCCACATCAGTGATCAGTATTTACCTGTAACACTTTTAACCAGGATACACATATTTTATACATTGTAATCTCCAAGGCTAGACCTGTACAATACTTGACCAAGTGTATGTGTTCCATTTTGGATTCACTAATTCAATCCAGCCATGAATATCATCTTCCATTGCTCATACTCCTCCTCATATGGCCAATCAAAGTGAATAATTTCATCCATCTTCTTTCTGTAAGGAGTGTATTTTGTCATCACTGAATTAGCTTCCTTGTCAAATTCTTTGAGAAAGCTAATAATGAAAGATAACTTCTCTAAAGTATCTTTCAGTATGTCCATATTAACATCTTGGAAGATTAATTTGGTTTGAGTGACAATTGTAGCATCCACTTGGTTCTTCCACATCTGTAGAGATTTAACTTCATCATGGGCTTCCATAATATCAGGCAATAATGTCAATTCAACCTGATCATACTTGATTCTTAACTCTTTTATTTTCTCCTCCAATGGAGCGACATACCCATGGAATGGTTGTTCACTAACATCATAAACAAACTTGTAGGTTAGGATCACCTTTGGAGGGATGTCCCCTCGTTGCTTTGCACCAACTGCCATTAGCTTTAAATCACTAACTCTAGGAATCCATCTATCTAAGAGTGGGGTTCCTAATTCTGCATACCTCTGAGACATCTTCGTTGCTCTTTTTAGTATGTGGCGACTGATCATGCTATACTTTACACCCCGACATGTATCCTACTTTTTTCGTGTCATCACCGAAAAAGGAAAAAATCAACGAAAAAAAAAGAAAAAAAAATGACTTTGTAGAACCCTAATATAGAAGCTTCTAAGCTTGTTAAAAGGGGGTTCGGATGGGGGTTACATTATGATGAAAAATGCAATTATTCACAAGATTGTAATAGGTTTTTTTGCACTGGCTAATAAAATCATTGGATGGCTGGGGTTTGCTGGATGTAGCCCGAATTGGGTGAATCAGATTAAATTCTCTATGTTATAATTTCTTCTATGTGTTTTAGTTTCTCTGTTTATTAATTAAATTTGTATTTAATTGTTAGAAATCTTCCTTCTAACCCTAACAAGTGGTATCAGAGCGGGTTTTGTTTCAATTATCGTTTGCATGAAGGTCTCATGGTTGAGTGGGAGTCTCATAGTTGAGTGGGAGTAATGGAAAATGAGGGTAAGAAGGTTGAGAAGTTTAATGGGAAGAACTATCAGTTATGGAAGATGCAGATGGAGGACTACCTCTATCAGAAGGATTTATGGCAGCCATTGGAAGGGAAAACCAAAAAAACCCTCAGCAATGTTTGATGAGGACTGGGATATTTTGGATAGAAAGGCTCTTGGCAGTATTCGTTTATGCCTAGCACAATCGATGGTGTTCAATATTACAACAACAAAGACAACTCAAGAGTTGATGGAAACCCTAGTGAAGTTATATGAAAGTCTTCCGCTTCAAATAAGGTATTTCTTATGAAGCATTTATTTAATATGAAAATGGTAGAAGGTGGGTCAGTTGCTGATCATTTAAATGAGTTTAATACGGTCACCAGTCAATTAACTTCTGTAAAAGTAAACTTTGATGAAAAAGTTAGGGCTCTTTTGATTCTATGTTCTTTTCCTGAAAGTTGGAATAGCTTGGTAATGGTTGTTAGCAATTCTGTTTCTAGTTTGAATACATTGAAGTTTGATGATGTTGTTGGTGTTATTTTGAGCAAGGAAATTTGTAGGAAAAGCTCAAGTGGAACATCCACATCAGGTAATGTTTTGAAAGTAGAAAGCAGGGGCAGAACAAAGGAGAGAGGAAACAATTATGGAAATTGTGGGAAGTCGCAAGGAAAATCAAAGGACAGAAGGTCCCAATCTAGAGACAAGAGGGATTGCTGGTATTGTGCTAAGCCAAGTCATTTAAAGAAAGATTGATAGTCTAAGAAAAATAAAGGAGACAAAAAGGAAGGAAGTAAAGAAGAAAATGTGGTAAGTAATAAATCTGATGAGGATGCTTTGATTCTTTCCCTTGATAATGTTGATGATTCTTGGGTGTTAGATTCAGGGGCTTCATTTCATGCTACCCCCCATAGAACTTATTTTCTTGATTATGTCCAAGGGGATTTTGGGCTGGTTTATTTAGTTGACAATCTAACCTTATCAGATTGTTGGAAAGGGAAGAATCAAGATTAAGTTGCAGAATGAGAATTATTGGCTACTACATGAGGTAAGGCATGTTCCAAAGTTAAGCAAAAAATTAATTTCAGCAGGGCAACTAGATGATGAGGGTTGTGTTGTTACATTTAGTGATAAAAATTGGAAGGTCACAAAGGATGCCTTAGTGGTAGCAAAAGGTGTGAAAGTAGGCACCTTATATCTTTGTACAGGTCATATTGTTCCTTCTACTTTAATTGTTACAAAAAAAATGTCAATGTTCAGGAACACGTGCTACAGTTCAGCAGGTAGAAGATCAAACAGTTGTTGTGAACTCTGAATCAACACTATGACATAATAGACTTGGGAATATGAGTGCAAAATATATGAAAGTACTTCATTCAAATAATGTTTTACTAGGTCTAAAATATGTTAATATGGATTTCTGTGAAAGTTGTGTGTATGGAAAACAAAAGAGAGTAAGTTTTCTCAAGGATGGGAAGCAAAAGAAAGATGAGAAATTGGAGCTTGTGCATACGGATGTATGGGGACCAATTCAAGTATCTTCTCTTGGCGGCTCTCTTTATTATGTTACAATCATTGATGATGCAACTAAGAAGGTATGGATTTATTTCCTTAGGCAGAAATCTGATGTATTTGAAACTTTTAAAAAATGGAGAAGCTTGGTTGAGAATGAGATGGATAAAAAGCTAAAATGTCTCAGATATGATAATAGTGGTGAGTATTGCAACAAAGAGTTTGAAGATTATTGTTCCTCTAATGTTATTCATAGGAAGAAAACAGTTCCAAGGACTCCATAAGAAAATGGAGTGGCTGAATGCATGAATAGAACAATAATGGAGCGTACAAGGACTATGAGATTGCATGTTGGGTTGCCTTTAAAAATGTGGGAAGAGCATGCAAACACTGGTATTTATTTAATTAATAGAGGTCCCTTTAATCCTTTGGGTTGTGGTATTCTAGAGGAAGCATGGAAAGGTAAGAAGGTGAGTTATTCTTTTCTCAAAACCTTCGGTTGTGAAGCATTTGCACATGTAGATTATGAAAATAGAACCAAGTTTGATGCAAAATCAAAGAAATGTATATTTGTTGGATATGGCATTGATGAATTTGGTATAGGCTTTGTGATTTTGAAAATCAGAAAATTGTGAGAAGCAGGGATGTTATATTCAATGAGAAAGTGTTGTACAAAGATCAATTGTTGCAGGATGAGAAGAAAGAAAATGATTATGCAGTGTTGGATGATACTCCAAACAATGATGTTTCAGTGGTTCCACATGCTCCGCAACAACAACAACAAAAAATACTCATAACTTCAGTGAATGTTAGACGATCTTCAAGGATAAGTAGACCTCCAGAATGATTCTCCCTCTTTGTATACTATTTTTTTAATTGATGTTGGTGAACCAGAATATTATGATGAAGCTATGCAGGTGGATACCAAGGTTTAGTGGGAGCATTAAATGGAAGAAGAAATAGACTCCTTTCTGAAAAATTAGACTTGGGAATTGTGAAAGTTGCCTACAGGTAAAAAGGCTTTACCAAACAAATGGGTTTATAGGCTGAAAGAGGAGGATGGAGGTAAGAAGAGATTTAAAGCCAGATTAGTTGTAAAGGGATTTTCATAGAAAAAAGGTATTATTTTGACGAAAATTTTTCTCTAGTTGTTAAAATGACTTCTATTCGTACTGTTTTAAGTATTGTGGCTGCTGAAGATTTGCATTTAGAATAGCTTGATATTAAAACAACCTTTCTCCATGCTGATTTGGAAGAGGAAATATATATGGAACAACCACAAGGATTTGAGGTCAAAGGTAAGGAGAAACTAGTGTGCATATTGAAGAAAAGTTTATATGGATTGAAGCAAGCACCTCGGCAATGGTACTTGAAATTTGATAGTTTTATGGTTGAACAAAGCTACATCAGGTGTAATTATGACCATTGTGTTTATTTTAAGAGTTTGGATAATGAAAACTACATTATTTTATGTTTATATGTTGATGACATGCTTGTAGTGGGGTCTAACATGGATCACATAAGTGAGCTAAAACAACAGCTAGCAAAATATTTTGCTATGAAGGATTTGGGGGCAGCAAAACAAATCCTTGGTATGAAAATTTGTAGAGATAGGAAAAACAAAAAACCTTTTTTTTATCTCAGGCTGATTATGTTGAAAAGGTATTGCAGAGATTTCATATGGAGAATGCAAAAGCTGTTAGCACACCTTTGCCCAGTCCTATTAAATTGACTAAGGATATGTGTCCAACGACACAAGAGGAGGAAGAAAAAATGTCCAAGGTACCATATGCTTCAGCTATAGGTAGTTTAATGTACGCCATGGTATGCATGAGACCGTTTATTGCACATGTCGTAGGAGTTGTTAGCAGGTATTTGAGTCATCTCGGTGTTGAGCATTGGAATGTGGTAAAATGGATTCTCAGGTACTTGAGAGGTACATCCAATAAATTTTTATTTTTGGGGGGCTCTAATATTGATTTAAAAGGCTATGCTGACTCAGATTTAGCAGGGGATATAGATACCAGGCAGAGTACCGTAGGTTATATATTTATAGTTGGTGGGACAATAGTGAGTTGGATTTTTTGATTGCAAAAAGTGGTTGCTTTATCCACCACAGAGGAAGAGTATGTTGTTGTAACAGAGGCGGAAAAGGAGATGACATGGTTGAAACTTTTCATGGAAGAGTTGGGAAAACAATAGGTTGGAAATTACTTGTTTACAAACAGCCAGAGTGCTATACATATTGCAAATAATTCTGCTTTGCATTCTGAAACAAAACACATACAGTTGAAATATCATTTCATTTAGTCAGTGTTGGAGGATGGACAGGTCAAGCTGGACAAGATACATATGGATGCCAATCTAGCGGATATGTTTATGAAGGAAGTGACAAGGGAGAAGTTGAGCTCTTCTTCATCTCTGATTGGCCTTCAAGGTTGAATTCAGGTATAACAGAGCAATAGGGTCCAAGGTACTTATTTCTAGTGGGAGCTGTAAGTGCAGTAGTGTTATCAAGGATCAATCTCCAAGTGGGAGATTGTGTTGGTGTGGAGCCTGATTAGTCTCCAAGTGGGAGATTGTTAGTATGTGGTGACTGATCATGCTATACTGAGATTTTTAAACCCTAATATGGAAAATTCTAAGCTTGTTAAAAAGTAGTTCGGATGGGGGTTGCAGTATGATAAAAAATGTGATTATTCACAAGATTGTAATGGGTTTTTTGCACTGGATAATAAAATCATTGGATGGTTGCATTTTGGTGGATGTAGCTCGGATTGGGTGAACCAAGTTAAATTCTCTGTGTTATAATTTCTTTTATGTGTGTTTTAATTTCTCTGTTTATTAATTAAATATGCATTTAATTGTTAAATATCTGCCTTCTAACCCTAACAACTCTTAGCATCAAAGATTAATTAGCATGGACACTATACAACTTACCTTGAATTTTCCTTTTGAGGTGCCTCAAGACAGTGTGAACAATATTTGAATTATTTTAATTAGCATGGACACTATACAAATTACCTTGAATTTTCCTTTTGAGGTGCCTCAAGACAGTGTGAACAATATTTGAATTATTCTTATTCATTATGACCTGCATTTCCTCAAGCAATTTTTTATACTCCTCAACCTGTTGAAGCATTTGTTCTTTTGTGGGTTCATCTGATGGAGTTGCGTCTGATGTTCTCCTTCACAATTGCAATAGGCTGTTGACCCATGTTGTAAGGAACAATTGACAAGGATTGTTCAGGTGGATGAGACTAAGGTTGAGCTATAGGAGAAGTGGGAGTAGTATGGCTTGAACTAGCCTACCCTTAAGACTTCAATGTCTCCACTTATTTCCAAAACTCTCACTTTGTTTCAAGTTCAACTACTCTCTATTGACTCTTGTTATATTCATCTAGAATATCATGGTATTTTCTCCTAAATGTATCCCTATCAGTAGTGAGGTGCTCAACTGTTTCTTTTGTAAATCTAGTAGCATTTATGGTCATATCGACAGCTTCTAGTGCTGAAGTATCTATAACTCTTTTTACAATCAGGTTGCCACTAAAATCTAATACCTATGCAACTTTGGGTTTCCTTGAAATGAGGGAAAATGACCATATTGTCAAAGCATCATGTTCTTTATTGAATGCAGATCCCTGAAGTACCAACCTGGCTTCCTCTTTAGTGTTGAATAAAGGCCTATTAGCCCTTCTTATTGTATCAAGTATCACCGCATCAACAATGTTCTATTCAGGCAGCAATAAAACACCACTCTTTCACGCAAGTTCTCTCCCCTCGCCAGGCATAATCTTCTTAAACTACTTCTTCATCTCTTGCATCACATTGGCTTGAATAACATTTTCTAGCAACTCAAGATGTAAACTCCTTTCAATTGCAAGCCTCTCTGCATATTCTCTAGCCTTTTCTTGCCATGTAAAATCCCTGAAAGCTGGTGTTTCAATAAATAAGTCATCCCCCATAAACTCTTTACAAGCTTCCTTCCTCATGTCATTGATATTGCTTATACCACTTAATTCAGATTTTCCTAATCTTAGGATACTTGTCCCACAGCTTGATGCAATTTATCTCGGAGGAGAAGGCATCCTTTGCTGCATATCTTTAGAGATTATTACAATATCATCTATATCACTGTCAGGGTAATCAACTGCCATGCTCGTTTCAACCCTTGTTTCTTGACTAGTGGTTGCTCTGAGGAAGGAGGACTTCTTGTAGGGGAGTCAATATCAATTATAACAGGAGCAGATCACTTAGGAAGAAATGAAGCTAATCTAGTTGGAGAAGATGGCCTTGAATTCTTTGATACAAGAAGGGTTGGGTCTACCTGCTCCTTCTTAACTATCTCCCTCTTCCTAGTGTACACCCTGAAATTCTCAGATGGCTGGTAGGAAGGCCTTTCCTCCAATGGCACAGATGGTTCTTCTGTAGCCAAGGATTTTCTCTTTCATTTGACATTTTCTTCTCTTCTCAACACACCAACAACACTTTCAAAGTTTTCCAATACATACTTTACCTTGTTCCATTCTCTTTCGATGTTGGGCAGAGGATCATAAGTCGGGCCTAACTTTTAAATATTAGTTACCATCTTTTCATAAGAAAGGTACATTTCTTTTCTTTCATCCTGTTGGGACTTAAAATTTCATGTAAATTTTAGGTCCCCATATTGAAAAAGAGGATTTTAACACTCAGAAATTCAAGTGTAAAAGCAATTTTAGGAGCACATTTTGAAAAATTATAATTTTGGATCTGTTCAATTTCAAGCAAAATCACTTTGCAGACATGTTCATTTATCATATGTGAGTGTCTCTGCAAATTTTCAGCCTCATACGATCTAATTTGATAAATTTTTGAAGCAACAAGTTGAAGGGTTTTCTAGAAAATCTGCTGTCAACATAGTGGAATATGTTAAAATGGTCAACTTTGAGGGTGAATATTAAGCAAATGGATGATGATAATCACAAACGGATTGGTGCCTTCAATTATTTACACCAAAATCTACCTCTATGCCAATTTTTAGGGCGTTTGGACATCATTTAGTATTTTTGCAAAATCGATTCCAAACTGATTTGGCAGTTTCATAATTGCACTTCCAGAACAGCTACAAAGTGATGAAGTTTGATTTTTAATATTTTTTGGAGGAAGAAGATTTATGAAAAACCCATTTTCCTACATGTTCATGTGACCTAAAGGAACCAATCCTCCAAGTTACAGCTTGTCAAAATCACGTTTGATATTTTTCCAAAAGGGAAAATTGGCAAGCTTTAGTTCAGTTTAAACAGTTACAAAAATGGCTAAACAAGCAACTTCGATTGTGAGCAGCTGTCAATCCCAATAACTTCATGCCAAATAATTTCACAATCATATTCACCTACCATCAATCAACATTCTGGTGCATTTTCGTAGCTCCTGGAGACCATTTGAGCAATTTTCAAAAGTGATTTTGGAGGCCATTTGACTCATTTCATCACAGTGAAAAAAGTTAAAAAAAAAACAAATTTTGATAAATGCTCACTTCAATTTAAAATGAAACCTAATGAAATATCATGGAGAAATGAAATCATTTAAAAAGTGACTTTGAATGAGGAGGAATCATCTTATGGTTACCCGCATCAAGAATTCACTCAACTTTCGGAGACTATTTTTCAAATCAACTTATCTTGAAAAAGCAAGGACATGATGTTTTTCCAAAGGATGATTTGAAAGCAAGGACACATTTAACTTATGTTTGGAAAATCATTTATCATCTTATGATTTCAGAGACTATTTTCCAAATCAACTTTCAAAAGCAATTTTCGTGGTTACTCGGTTTGTTTGATGCAAAAATCAAAAAACAAAATTTGATGAATACACATTTCAGTCTAAGGCGTATTTCAGATCTTGGAATAGAATCATCATCATAAGGTTTACTAGAAGCAACAAACACTGAAGAACTTTTTCATAGTAGGATCTCGAAATCAAAAGTGCGGAATTGGTATAGTCTCGAGTTTTTGTATACAACAACAACTGGAAATTGTATCGAAATAAGTTAAGAATTCTTTGGGAAAAAACTCTTCAGATTCTAAACTTTGAGCAATATGGAATAATATAGAAAAAATGTGCATGGCTTGCAATCTGATTGCATCTATCTCAGATAGGAGGGTTCTTTCTTGTGTGATCTACATATATAAAGGCAGCGCGTCCATTATATAAGCTACTGAATATCATAACAGTTTGCTCGGACTGTGGAAGAGACACATGGGACGACTCTTTTACTACATCATTGGAGACAATGACTGCAAGATATACACCCAAAAGAACTTTTGTGAAACTTTTAAGCAAATGCCAGAGCCTAAGTTCAATGTTCAATGGGAAAGATGATCTTCATCGAAGATCAAGAGAAAATAGCACTGAACATAAAAAATGATGAGGATAGATAATGAATAAAGCCCTGCGAGTGTCCATAAATGCGCCGTGGTAATAGAGGATATAAATGGGTAAATGAGAGTCAAATTAAATGTCAAAGCATCAGAAATTATGTGGTTTTCATTGAAATTTTAGGAGGAGAATACAGGAAGCCCTAAAATATTGTTGCGAATGAGCAGGGCAGGAAAACCCTAAATTCATCGGCAAGAGATACTACATCAGCATATGTTTGCCCAACAATGCAAGTCATGCCGATGGAACTTCATCCGCAAAAGAAATAAAATCAGTGGAATGTCTCTTCGATGATACAAGTCACGCCGAAAGCTTGAGGTGAAAAATAATTAAGATAAATGATACCAATGTAATCTTGGTAATATTTAGAAAGGATTTAAATATTACATTGTTCGAGTAACAAGGCAAATAAAGGGGAAGATAGAGAGGTAAAGTATTTTGATAAGGTAAAATATTTTAAGCCATGATGTGAATTATTTTCACCAAGGGGAGTTATAAGGTGGATATTTATTTTTCCCATAAAAAGGCATAAAGGGTAAAATATATAAAGTATTTGCATGGGAGGTTGAATTTTTAGCAATGGGATTAAAAAACAATGGGTAATTATTTTACCCACAAATATATTAAAAGTGAAAATTACAAAATGTTTATACTTGGATGTGGAATATTTTTCATCAAAGAAGTACGAGAGTGGGAAAATATTGTTACATGGAAAATGTATTTATTGGGGGAAAATACAAAATGAGATTATTTTGATAAAATAAAGGTGCAATCATGATATTCCACTGAGAGGTTATTAATAGCACAAATGTTTTTACTAAGGAATAAAACATTCTTTCAAGAAGTTAAAATCATTTGAAGAATCATGGAGGGGGTAATTATTTTACCCAAGGAATAATTTATTAAATTGAATAGGCGGGAGATTTTCCAGCAAATGATTAGTGAAGATTATTAAGATTTCAAAAGAATTACGAAATGATGATTATTATTCACGAAGACACAAGGACAAAGATTAAAATATTTAATTTTCCAAAAGGCAATTAATTAAATATTTTATTTTGAAGAGTTACCTCAGCTGGATGTCGTGAAAGGTCGTAACCCTATTATAATGTATATATGCAAAGTGAAATTGTATAAAAAAGAGATTCATTAGAGTTAGGATAAATAAGCAGTAGGTTAGATAGTTGGTAGTTTGAACAGTTGCCGAAATAAAACATCATGATATGTGTTGTAAAATCTTTTAAAATTATATAATGGAGAAGAACATATTTATCTCGTGATTCAATTATGGTGTCAATTGTTTGTCGAATTTACTGAAAACATTATCTGGTTGTCTCCAAGGTTGTCATTTCTTGATTATTTAAATTTAAATATCAAGGATATTTATCAATTTATCAAAGCACACTTGCTTCTCTTGTGTGGTTCAATTAACTGGTTCCTGCAAGACAGGATTAAATATTTTTGATTAATCACAGTAATTTGGAAAAGGACATTTGGATCATTAAGAATAATTTGATAATTATACTCTTGCATGTTTACACAAGCTGTAAACAATCACAAGTGCCAAGCAATTTGAATTTTAGCCATTAAGCAAGTCACCCATTATACAGATCTTGACTCCATTATCCCAATAGAAGTAGGCACTGGTCACACCATCCACATATTAGAATTCTATAAAATCTTTGTTTAAAAAAGCATTCACATTTCAAATTTACTATTAGGAGTAGGAGTAGTCTGCAAGCTTTTATCTATTACATTTGTGCCATCGTAATAGATCCATCAATTCATTCAAGTCATACAACCTTAAGTCTGCTTTGTTCACATAGGTACACCTGCCTAGGTTTGGCAACACCTGAAGAGTAGAAGGTCTAAACCATTTGGCCTTTTCTGTTACCCTAAAACGTACCAAGAGATTGGCAAGCTTTTGAGGTATTTTACCTACGTTTTTGAGAGCTAACACATCCTACAACTAGAAATCAAAAATGTTGTTGATAACATCATCGAGGTAGTAGAAGTTATGCAAAAATAACCCCAATGAATTCTTTGCTTTGACTTCATGGATGAATCTTTTTGGGTCATGGTTTCTGGGCCGAGCTGATGCTAACTTGTAGAGCTTGAGGACTTCCATTTTCCTTTAATCAACACAGAATATGCAAATATAGTGTACTCAGGGAAGAATGAACCCTTCTTACTTTTTGGAAAATGGCATTCCTCGGTTCCAGCCAACTATCTCATGACTTCTATGAATCCCATCCTAAGGGGTACATCCCTTGGTAGCACAAAAGGATAGGCAGAAGTCCCATATACCCTGAGTATAGTTCTATCTGGGTATGTAATGATATCTCCCCAATTATGGGTTATATTCAATTCAGGCCTCCTCTCCATAAGTCTTAGAGAGCCATGAATCTCTTTTGGAATCCTTAGCAGATCAAGGACCAACATTCTTGTGAGCTTAGATGCAAATACATTATTATAGACCACATAATCAAACTTCTGATCATTGATATCCAAAATTTGAGTCCAACATTGGACCGGTAGCTCAACATTACCCTCTGCCTTCTTTAAGGATTTGTCTTCACCAAAATATTTTTCTTTCTTATATAAAATCATATGCATTAGAAGAGAATACCACCAGAACTTTACCCAACGCTTTCCTTCGTTGAGATCAACCAGGCACTTATGCATGTTCTCTACCAGGTAAGTGGCATAATCATAAACCACATTGAAAGTTGCATACTGAATATGGCTGGCCATGTATAAATATTCAATTGGTATTGTCTTAGGTGCATCAAAGCCAATAATCTGATACAAAGAACAAACAATTTTCCTAAAGTAATGGGTAAAATAATTCAGAGGGAAAAGTTATTTTTCATCTTTTCCAATCCTAATTTGCTTCCTATTCTTCCCAGTTCCAGTAGAAGCATAGCGCATAGGCAACAATGTAGTCTAAAACACAACTTTGATATTCTCATATTCCTTCTTGAAAGTCTCCAGATAAAAAAGAATCATATCTTGGCTCCACTCATGCAGTTTGAAAAATTTTGTAATCTCTTCCTTGGCAATCTTGACAACTTTAGTACTATTATAAGACCTTACAATTCTAGGCATAGGATAATATATGGCTATGTTATCTTTGAGAAAATCCACATCCAGATATACATTTGGGACCACTATTTTCCCCATGTCATATCTCTAGGTATGTCAAATGAGATATTCACAATTCCTATTCCCAAACCAGTTTTTAAACATTTTCCAACCAGTATAAGGAAATTTGGCATCTCAGACCCAGGCATGCCTGTCCTGTAACCCTTCATAAACTCTAGGACCATTGTACATCATGGATCCATTTCTCTTCTTGTTAGTTGTGGGTTTCAATTGGTTGGCGATATCATTAGAGAGAAACCTAGCTGGGGTTTCAGATTGAGGCTTTTGTGCTATGGGGGTCATGGATGTTGAGGCAGGTTTATAATGGAGTAGGGTTCTAACAAAAAAACTCGAAACTTATTCCCTTACAGAGCAACCTAGGGTACAAAATCAAGATGCAAACTTTGAACAAACTTGGCTGAGGGGAAGAATTTTATACACAACTCTTAATGAAACAAAGCAATTAAAGCATGCAAGTTAAAGAAATTGGAAGAAAACAATCTCAATCTAGCCATAACTCGTGATATTTCAAATAAAGCACAAAGTTCAGCTTTAATTATACTCACGAATTTTTGTGTTATTAGGAACCCTAACTTGTGTATGCTCCAACTCGAACACTTTGATCAACTTTCCAGGTTGTTCTACGCCAATTTGTAGCTTTCAACAATATGAGGAAATTTGTGTTTTCATGTTTTTATGACCCAATTTCAATAACTACTTATGTGCTTTCAACCATTACTGCTCGCTCACGCGAAGCAAAACAACTCAAATGCCTGCATGCTCAATTTCAAATAGCAGTTGTCGATTTCATTGTGAGATGGCACCATAAATGACTTAGATTGAGTCAACATAATTTGAATTTACTTTGTGATACTTTTCCAACTCATGATCTAAGAGGAGAGTGCTGACTGGAAACCCTGACATCTCTTTTGTGGGCTCCACTTCCTTTTTCCATCAGATGGAAAAGTACATGTGTCATCCTTTTGCGGACCTCGCACGTCTCCTGATGAGCATTATATTAATGTTACGAGGTGTGCGATAAATTACTAAGATTTTTCCTTGAAATTGCTCATGAACCGTCGATCTTGGAAGTAATGGACATCAGACCAAATACAAACAAACTGGACCCCACCATAGCGAGGAAACACGTCACTCAATTGCTGACCTCACACATCTTCTGGTAGATACTCTTCAACTCCTACATGGTGTGCAATGGACGGTCAAGATCTTGTCTTCAGATCGGATGGATTTTATTTTCTACACATGCCGACAAGGTTAGTTTTTAAAATGGTGCCAACACTAGGCCAACAGGTTTTGACCCTCAAGGTGGACATTTTCTAAAGGCAACTTCATAAGATTTTTAAAAACCCAACCTAGACATTATTTAAGAGATGATGTAAAACTAGGTGACCCACACACCTAAGGAAAGGGGTAGATAAAATAATGTTCACGATATCCTAAGATATAACTTGAATGACCGGCGACCGGGTGGAATAAGTCTACCTAAGATTAAAATTCTAAAGGCTTAAAAAATGAAGAACGTGAAAGAAAGGATGAAGAGCTAAAACCCTAGACCTTGCCAATGGATATACATGTGACATGCCATTTCCAAGCAAAGAATGAGCTTAAAATTCCAAAAAAATTAGGAGCTCCATCAGTGGCTCATGCTCGAGGATGCATACTGCTAGCGGCTATGGTGAGAAGCAGACCTCTTGGTGAAGCAGACCAACACAGAGGAACCAAATAAAGCTAGGAGCTTGCCCGGACAAGGAAAGTAGACGCAACAGAAAGAAAATAAACCAAGCCTATGTACATCATTTACAAAATATACAATGTACATGGAAATATAACCTATTTCAAGAGAAATAGGGTTTCAGGAATTGTCCATGTATTGGCAGTTCAATAAATTCACTTGTTAGTGACTGCAAGAAATAGGAGTCTTCCCCATGTGTGTGAGCAATCAGATAAGGCCCAAGCCATAGGGGATCAAACTTCCCATGCTTTCCTTTATCCTCCAGTCTCGCATTCCACATCAAAACCATACACCCTACTTCAAACTTCCTTTGAATGGCCTTTTTGTCATATAGGTGTTTGACTTGGAGATGCAACTTCTCATTTCTTTTATGATCTTCTCTTCTAGTTTTGTCAAGCTCAATTAACTCATCCATCCGATGATGCTTCTCATCACAAATATCAGTGTCATACTCCTAGAAAAATCTATACATTTTCAGCAGATTATTGTGTTGTATTATGGCTTCAACTCCATACACCAAGTTAAAAGGGGACTACCCAATGACCTTCTTTACCGTAGTCCTATTAGCCCACAATGCGAGTTGCAGCTTTGAGTCCCAGGCCTTCTTATTCTTGTGAATCACTCGCTTGATAATTTTCATGAGGCTTTTATTGTTGGACTCAGCTTTCCCATTCCCTTGGGGATGGTATGGGGATGAATAAGATACGTTAATGCCATGCTGGTTGCAAAAGTCCATGAATTCCTCTTACCTAAAATACATGGTGTTATCATAAACAATTCTTTCAGGAACACCAAACCTGCTTAGAATATTATTCATCAAAAAATCAATGACAACTTTACTAGTTGCTCTTCTGGTAGGAATAGCCTCCACCCACTTTGTGAAATTATCGATGGCAACCAGAATCCAGGCATGTCCTCCACTATACTTCACAGAAATTTCATCAACAAAATCAATGCCCCATTGTTGAAATGGAGCTTGGGCTAATACTAGCCTGAGTGGTAGATTTCCTGAGAACTTCAGTTTTCTAGTAAACCTCTGATAGGTATCACATCTCTTCAAAAATATGTGGGAATCCTTGAATACTGTAGGCCACCAAAATCCTACCCTTAATAGTTTATGAGTAGTTATATTAGCCATGTAATGGCCTCCACAAGCTCCTTTGTGCATCACAGTCAAAAGGTCTTCTGCTTGGTCTTCATCCACACATCTGAGAAACACTCCCTTGAGGCTTCTCCACCAGAGTTCACCATCAATGATGACATACTTAATTTCCTATAGTTTTAAAGTTCTCTTCTCATTGTTTGGCATGCCATTAGGGCATTGCATGGTCTGTAGGTAATCTACAATCCTTCAGTACCATCCACAAGTTTGCATATCACATATGGGGCAACATTCTCATGTTCAACCTGATTAATTTGATTTGCCTCCAAATTGGTCTCAGCCATCAACTTGGCCATACCTTGACCCCTCACCAATTTTGTGATTTGGAGGTTGATGTTGAACTCCTAGATCCTATTAGTCCACCTGCACCTCCAGCCTGTGGTTTCCTAGAGATTGAAAATTTCTTTAACTGTTGTGCTTGGAACATAAGCTACAATAGTTGCCCCAATCAAATAGGGTCTAAAATTCTTCACAGCCTTTACCAAGGCATAATATTGCTTCTCCATGGCATTGTGCTTGAGCATAATATTGCTTCTCCATGGAATTGTAGCTTGCAAAGACTTGCTAAAGAAAGCAATCGGCTACTCAAAGCCTTCATCATTCTTTTCTAATAGCACCCCTCCCACTGTGTGAAATGAAGCAAAAGTGAAAAGTTGAAATGGTTTAGTATAATCAAGAGATTTAAGGACAGTCACCTCTTTGATTGCATCCTTTATATCTTGGAAATACTTAGTAGGTTCTTCTGTCAAAGATACCTTCTCTCCTTTCTTCAACATTTTGGATATTGGTTGGAAAATTTCAGCAAAATTGGTAACAAACCTTCTTACAAAGTTAATTTGTCCGAAAAAGGATTGAATGCCTTTCAAATTTCTAGGTTGTGCAATTTTATCTATAGCTGCTACTCATTCAGGATCAATCTTGACCCCATCTTTTGAAACAATATGCCCCAACAACTTACCTTCTTTTACTCCAAAATCACACTTCTTGGGATTCAAAGAAATTTCAAACTCCAAAGCTCTGATAAAATTTTTCTCCAAATGGGAACAATGATCCTCCTTGTTGCGAGTAGTCAAATCATCTTGATATATAGCTAGGAAAAGATCAATAAAATATGCAAAGGCCACATTCATGGGTCTTTGGAATGTTGCAACAACATTAATTAGGCCGAATGGAATCCTTACATATACATAGGTCCCCCATGGTGTTGTAAAAGCAATTTTATATTGTTTGGACTCCCTCACCATGATTTGATTATACCCTAAGAATCCATCCATAATTGAGAGTAGCTCACACCCTGTGACCTTCTACAACATAGCTTCCATGTTAGGTAGAGGATAGTTATCCTTTAAAGATGCCACATTGAGATTTCTAAAGTCTACACACAACCTGATATTACCATTCTTTTTTCTGATAGGAACCAAATTTGAAACCCATGATCAATGCCTGATGGATTTGATGATACCAACATCTCTCAACTTTGTAAGCTCCTCTTGCATCTTTGGCTGCAAGGTAGGATTAATCAGCCTTTATTTTTTCCTAAAAGGGTTTGCATAAGGTTTTAGAGGGATTTCATGTTGGAATAAATCCTCCTTGTAGGCCTTTAGGTCATCATATGACCATGCAAATACATATCAATACTTTCTCAATAGAGCAATTAACATATTCTTGACATGTGGTTTCATCTTTTTCCCTATATACACCTTTTTAGGAGGATTTTATGTTCCTAGATTTATCTCTTCTAGGTCTTCTTTATGTGTGGATGCTTTCTTGGCATTTTACTTATCTGGGTCGTCAAAGACCCTTTCTAATGCAACTATTCCCTTTGGAATCTTATTTGTTTTTAGCTGAATTATCTCGTTTCCAAATAGTGTCTCATTTCCATCAACTTCCACCACATATGAGCTAAATTCAATCTCTTGACTTTCATAATGGTTAATGCAATACAAGAACTTCAAAATGTCATTGTCATCCTTGAACACTTGCCAGTTGCAAATTTTGTTATGTACTGTAGGTCAGGTCTGAACTTCAATTTGTGAGACACCATCAAAGGTGACATCATCCAACTTGATAGAAATATTAGCCAATAAGTCTGCTCTAAAATTTTTTCCTCTCTTTATCCAGTCTATACCAAAGGAATCAAAGGCCTCAATAGTATCCCAAATCTCATTCCTGTATTGTCTCAGCCTCTTATCCTAAGTGACAAACCTAGACCTGACTTGGGAAACTACTAGCTCAAAATCCCCCAATACTCTAAACAATTTTATCGCATGCTTAGAAGCTACCTTTAAACCAAGTAATAAGGCCTCGTATTCAGCAACATTATTTGTACATGCAAACTATAATAAGAAAGTGTACTTAAAAGTTTTACCTTGGGGAGAAATAAGAATGACACTTGCACATGAGCCTTCTTTTGAACAAGCTCCATAAAAATACATAGTCCACAGAGTATCTTCTTGTGGTGTCTCCAATAATTCTTTGACAATTAGTGTTGGCTTAGTTCCTTCTTCTTCCTGCTTCAACTCTTCGACTTGAAAGGTGTCTATGTCAGTGTCTACAAAGTTGATTATGGTTGTCTCCTCAGGCTCCCCAACATGTTTGATCATGTGGCAGATCCTTGGTTCTCTTGCAATCTTAGCATCTTTTTGATCTATTGAAAAGGTTTCAAATGAGAGGTCACATTGAATACTCCCGCCCATGGAAGCACTCCAATGTCTTGACAATAGCATCCCATAGGTTGGTGAGATGTCCACCACTGTGATACTCATAAACAATTCCTTTTCTGGGAGAGCTACCAATTTGTATGGAACCCTGTTGATTACTCCTATGATATGGACTTGCCTTGAGTCCATGGCATAGCATTTTCCATATGTACTGTCAACCTTCAAGCCCATATCTTCCATGATTTTCACTGGCATTACATTAATTGAGGATCCCGAGTCGATCATACAATTTCAGAGGAATTTACCATCAATGATCAAGCTCAGATAAAAGGGGTTGACTTGGTTCAGATTGGAAGTAATGGTGGTCCCCAGGTACACTTCTGGATTTTCATTAATTACAGCTTTGGCCTCAACATTTTTCTCCTGCTCTTTACTTGATTCAGGTTGATCAATTATTTTATCCTTTCCCTTAGCCGCAATACTCTTAATGAGAGCTACAGTCTTATCCTTATGCCTATCAATCCTCATCATTTCTAGGAATGGGATACTAACTTTGACTTGGGATAATACTTGAAACATTTCAACTGGAGAATAACTTGGTAGCTCAGGGATTATGAAATCTTGAGGAATTATCTGGTCAGCTTGGCCTTAGACTTTCTCAACACTAGGCTTCACATCTTTAGCCTTCTCATCTTGATGAGCAGCTTCACCATCAATTTTTTCTTTAGTACCTGGGTATGTGCAGGATCATGATGGGCCAAAAAGTGGCAATATGATGGGTATGTGGCTGATGACCTTTTTTTTACCCAAAATTGATGAAATGAAAAGGGTTTTTAAAGGATATTCTCATCTTTCCACCAATATAAATTATTCTTTACTTTGAATTTAATAAGTAATTATTATTCATTTTCTATTCGAATTACGACTAAATTCTTGATTGATAGACTGGTTGAAAAATATCTATAGCTTTCAAACAATATCACATTTTTTGAATCCAAAATATGCGTCACATTCTATGCCTTGCATACGATAGGATTAAAAAAATAAAAAATAAATTTCATGAAGTTTTGACCAAGTTAAGGTGGTCGACATGAAGTTTTTATATTTTTTAAAGTTGTAATAAAAAATTCATAATTAATTATTTTATTGGAAAAAATTTAAAAAATATGCATCACATTGGGAAATGAGTCCTCTACTTATATCTAAAATCTTATAAAAATATTATCATTTTATAGTGGTTAGGGTGGTCAAAGAGAGACACCTACTTCTTATTTTTCCCTCGAAATTTAAGTACTCTGCATTGAAATTTCAAATTTTCACCAAATAGATTTTTTTTTTTTTTTAAACAAACCTAGTAGTCTAGAAACTACATTCAATTTTCTACAAATTCTATTCTTACATATTTTTGAAATAATATGGATAACTTATTCAATTTTTTAAGTCAAGTTACCTAACTCTGATTTTTCTGATTTTTTTGCCACTTAAGGGCCTGTTTTTTCCATGATGATCCTGCATATACCCACCTTTCTTGGCCAAAATTCTTATCTCTTTGGCTTCATTGGGCTTTGTCTCTTCCTTCTTGTTTTCTATCTTGATTCCTTTGTTTTTTACACTGTTCTCTTTGAAAAATATGTTGCCAGGGCTACCCTGATTACTAGTTATGGTTTGATTCCTCAAAACCATGTCACTTCTTTCCTTGGCAGCTGGTGCAACTGTGTACCTCTCAATTTCCTCATTTGTAGGATTCCTCAAGGAAAAATTATTTGACTCTAGATTATAAATCTTACAGTCATTCTCATCTTCTTCATCCACAAATACCTGCTGGTGATAAGAACTTTCCTCCTACCTTTGAATGTCAACATCATCTCTGCTCACCTCCTAATCTAAGGAGTATTCTTCCCAACCAAGGTATGATTTGGTCATAAGTAAATTTGTCGTTTCATCCTGATGTGGAAAATGGTTGGACCCTTCTAGATCATCTTGATATCCTTCTAGTGACATTTCCATGGTGCATTGTTCTGAAGAATGGGGCATTTGGCATACTAAACACCAAGGAAAATCTTATGCAACATTAGTGGAATGTTTTTGTAAAGGGTCAGGTGTACCCTGGGAATTCTTCTAATTGTTATTCATTTCCTTCCCATTATTCCAATTCGTATGATAGGGATAATCCTACAATCTAGAAGGCGTTTCATTCCTTTGAAACTACAACTTGTTATTCTTACGTGCCTTTTGTACCAAGCTAAGAATCTGATCTATTTTTTCATCTGGGACTGGAGCTTTAACAACCTTCTCATGCTGAGCCCTTGGATTCTTTAAGGGTTTGGGTTCATCCCTTCTTCCCATCTTACCTGATGCTCTTTGATTATTTTCAATATCGATTGCCATTTTATAAGCATCCCTGAGGTACTGTGGATTTTTATCTCTGAGGAGATAACACATCTCCAAGTCATAGGCATTGTAATATACAACTAGGCATGCTTTTTCATTAGGTATCAAGGACACATGAACTTTATACATGGCCTTCTGGAACCTTACATTAAACTCAGTTTCCAGTTCATTATGCCCCTTTGTGATATTGTTGAAATCATGCAACCTAAATCGAGGATTAGTTTGATCTCCATATTGTTCTCTGAAGATTCAGAAGAATGAATCCTTGGAATCGATGCTTGCATTTGGAAAGCTCCTATACCAATCCCTTGCATCTTCTATTAGAGATTGCATAAAGTATTTCATAGCCACATCCTCATCCCACAATTCAAAGTCTTCTACAAAACTTTGAAAATCCTTTAAGTGGTCTTCACCACTAAGGGCATTGTTGCCAGTAAACTTGGGTACATGTTTCTTGGCATTATCTAGCACTGGATTTGGATATCCTATGATTTTTTCAAAACATAACTGCTTGTACCTATTAGTGTGCAAAAATCTCCTCCCAATAGGTCCATCTTCCTCATCTTGATTATCATGATCCCTACTTCTATCCCTATTGCTTCCAGTCCTTCTTTGTTGTGAGTCATGTTGATCACTAAAGTGAACTGTTCTAGCGTTATCTTTAGTCTGCGAGGATGAGCTAGTAGGGTTTGGACTGGCTGATGTTTTATCATTGGTATGAGGGCTTGAGGATGATGTATGGGCTTGGGGGCTTGAGGCTTCTGGGATATAACCTTTTATTGTGGATTCTAGAAAACTAAGCTTCTTTTTCATCTCAGTGTTTACAGCCAGTAACCATCTCTTTCATTCTTTTCTCTAATTCTTCATTTTCCTTTGCCAAATTTTCAAGCAATGGGATGGATTCATCCTATGGCATGTCCTTCTTGGAAGAACCTCCTTCATTTATTTTCACTCCTTTATTCATGGGACTCTTCCCTTTATCAGCCTTGTGAGAATCACGATTTGCATTATTTGGTGGAGGGTCAACTGGGACAAAAGTTTTGTCAGCAGTATTGGATTGTAGATTTAGAGCAGCAATATCAACGAAGGGTTCTATAGGGATTTTCCCTATAGTCTCTTGTACAATTGGACTGGATTTTTTAGTAGTTAGCTGCTAGCTTATCCATTGCTTCCATCTCCTCATCCTTTCTTCTCAACATATCCCTCTGCATCATGAATCCCCTTATTCTTTTCTCCTCCTCATCCCTCTTCTTTCTATTCTCCTTACATTTTGAGATTCTCTCATTAAGCAATTGCATATCATTTAGAACCTCCTCTTTGTCTAGTAAAGTAGAATCTCCATCAGATGCTACCAAATTCTCAACTTGATGGGGAGGAGCATTATGGGAATATTCATATCCAGTTAGTAGGTTAGGAGGAATAGGAGTATATGTATGAGAATTCGGGGTCACATACCCTTCAGCTCTAGCGTATCTAGCACTAGCATTGTCTCTTTGGATTCTATCTCTTTCTATTCCATCTTTCTCTCTCCATTTCATGGCTTGTATTCTTGGTTTGATGAATGCTCATTTAGAATAGACTTCATAAAAAACTCTCCCTTCTCATTGGAAGTGTTATCACTAAAATCTAGTAGATTCCTTTCACATTCTGAACTAGAGCTAGAATGAATATCATGTTCAGGGACCGAATGAGAAGTAGACTTACATTTTTTAGTGTCTTTTTCTCTTATTCATTTCCCGCATGCATTCTTGTTCTTGGGAAATTTTCCCTCAATCTTTTGCTCTAGATGCTTCTTCATATGGCTTCGCGTTCCTTGCATTTTTACATTGATCTGCACGTCTATCAACTTCATTGATTTCTTTATACTTTTCTTCTTTACTTCTTTAATATCCTTAAACACTAGTTCACACTAGTACAAAGACTTTAGAGTCGCCACCCAAATTCCTTGGGACCGATTAATAGCAATTTTGTCACACTTTATGTAAATTTCAACAGGTCTTTAAGAACTGAGACAAACTTTGACATATATAACATTCTTTCACGTGAAATTTGAGCATAAGCTTTCAAAACAAATGGGCGGGAAATTTATCAGGAACTTTTGTGAAATACACAACAAATATTTGGGCTAGACTTAGCAAACACTTCAAATTGACCAACTCTATAAGTAAATACCACCATATAACATAGTGATTTATGATAAGGTGTTTTGGAGAACTAACATTTGTAAAGCTTACGTCTCTACCAGAGTCACCATTCTATTGGTTTTTTTCAACAAACCAAATAGATGTCGCCAAATACCTATGAGTTTTCCAAACTCAATTCTCAAGTACATGCAAGATAAGTGTTCAACAAATGAGATATAACACCAATAACTTTATCTCCTACACTTTGGGCTCTGCCAAACTCAGGAGGGTGATCGCACAATGTAAATTATATAATTCTTCTACACAATTGACGTATACATTGCATAAATAAGCAAATATATTCTCATGAAAGGCTAGGAAGATGAAATCCTTCAAGAAATTTTCATTTCCTTGAAATACTTACAAATCTATAACCGAGAATACAAACAATACCAACCACAACAAACAAAGATTGATTAAAAAGTTATTTAAATTGATGTTCTCAAGTTGGGTAACTGGAATCCTAAAGGATGCTTATAATAACTATGATCAGTGCCATTATCTATGGGTTGGGAGTTGACGTAAATTGAAATGCAAGGTACATTTAATCCTGAACACATAAGATCTTAGTGAAATTACTTTTCAATTCACCCATCCATGATCAAAGCCTAAGACTACTTATCAAATCGAATTGTTCTGCACATGAATTTACGATTAGATCTAAGAATTTTAACTAATTCTTTGAACTAGAGCTAAAATCAAGGTGTATACCAAAGCTCAACAATGATGACAATTAATGAAATGATCTTTGATCAAAAATTTCATTAATAACTCGAGTACAAATTAGAACTGGAGAGACTAGAGACTCAGAGGATTTTTAATTATCATTCTAATATGCTCGGAAACCATACATTGTAAAAACTTACTAGCTAGACTCAAATCACTGGATAAAGACCCCTAACATATTTTCTCTATGTTCTACAATTACACTATTCAACTCCAGAATTCAATAAAAGATCTACACAAATGGCCTTGAATTCCCTTTTATAGAATAAGGGAGCCAAAACAAGCTTCAAGCCAAATGTACACATGTGACATTCTAATTGGACCGCTACAAAACACATTCCCTAATTTAGTTATATTTACATTTCCAATCAGAGGGAATACATATGAGACAAATATATTTTGCATTTGCTTGTGAAGGAGCAAACCCGCCTTCCAGAAGGCACATGCTAAAAAGAATAATCTTCAATTTTTTGTAGCACATCTATCCTATTTGGCAAGATGACAAAATTCCAAAGACAGGAAGAGTAAACCAAAATTTTTAGTCAACATCCACATCAGTGATCAGTATTTACCTCTAACACTTTTAACTAGGATACACATATTTTATACATTGTAATCTCTAGAGCCAAACCTGTAAAATACTTGACCAAGTACATCTGTTCGATTCTAGATTCACTAATTCAATTAAGCCATAAATATCCTCTTCCATTGCTCATACTCCTCCTCAGATGGCCAATCAAAATGAATAATTTCATCCATCTTCTTTCTATAAGGAGCGTATTTTGTCATCACTAAATTAGCTTCCTTGTCAAATTCTTCGAGAAAGAAAATAATGAAAGATAACTTTTTCAAAGTATCTTTCAGTATGTCCACATTAACATCTTAGCAAATTAGTTTAGTCTAAGTGAAAATTGTAGAATACACCTAGTTCTTCCACATCTGTAGAGATTTCAGTTCATCATGGGCTTTTAGAATATTAGGCAACAATATCAATTCGGTTTGATCATACTTGATTCTTAACTCTTTTATTTTCTGCTCCAATGGAGTGACATACCCATGGAATGGTTGTTCACTAACATCATAAACAAACCTATAGGTCGATATCACCTTTGGAGGGCTATCCCCTCATTGCTTAACACTAGCTTCCTTTAGCTTTAAATCACTAGCTGTAGGAATCCATCTATCTAAGAGTGGGGTTCCTAATTCTCCATCCCTCTGACACATCTTCATTGCTCTTAGCATCAAAGAGTAATTAGCATAGACACTATTCAACTTACCTTGAATTTTCCTTTTGAAGTGCCTCAAGACAGTGTGAACAATCTTTGAATTGTTCTTATTCATTATGATTGTGTTTCCTCAAGCAATTTCTTATACTCCTCAACTTGTTGAAGCAATTGTTCTTTTGTGGGTTCATTTGATGGAGTTGCCTCTAATGTACTCGAATTCTCAATTGCAATAAGCTACTGGCCTATGTTCTAAGGCACAATTGATAAGGATTGTTCAGGTGGATGAGATTTAGGTTGAGCTATAGGAGAAGTGGGAGTAGTATGGCTTGAACTAGCCAGCCCTTGAGACTTCAATGTCTCCACTTGTTGTTTCCAAAACTCACACTCTATTTCAAGCTCGGCTACTTTTTGTTGACTCTTGCTATATTCATCTATATCATGGTATTTTCTCCTGAATGTATCCTTGTCAGTAGTGAGGTGCTCAACTATTGCTTTTGTAAATCTAGCAGCATTTATGGTCATATCAGCAACTTCTAGTGCTGGAGTATCTGCAACTCTTTTTACAATCAAGCTGCCACTAAAATTTGATACCTTTGCAACTTTGGGTTTCCTTGAACTGAGGGACAATGACCATATTTCTAGAGCATCATCTTCTTTACTGAATGTAGATCCCTAAAGTGCCAACCTAGCTTCCTCTTCAGTGCTGAATAAAGGCCTATCAACCCTTCTTATTGTATCAAGTACCACTACATCAGCAATATCCCATTCAGGCAGCAATAAAACACCACTCTTTCACACAAGTTCTATCCCCTCCTCGAGCGTAATCTTCTTAATCTGCTTCTTCATCTCTTGCATTGCATTGTATTGAATAACATTTTATGGCAATTCAGGATGTAAACTCCTTTCAACTGCAACCCTCTCTACATATTCTCTATTGTTTTCTCTCCATGTAAAATCCTTGAAAGCTGGTGTTTCAATAAATGAGTCATCCTCCATAAACTCTTTACAAGCTTCCTTCCTCATGTCATCGATATTGCTTATACCACTTAATTCGGCTTTTCCTAATCTCAGGATACTTGTCCCGGAGCTTGATGCAATTTCTCTTGGAGGAGAAGGCATCATTTGCTGCATATCTTTAGAGGTTATTACAATATCATCTATATCACTATCAGGGTAATCAACTGCCATGCTCGTTTCAACCCTTTGTTTCTTGACTGGTGGCTGCTCTGAGGAAGGACGACTTCTTGGATGGGAGTCAATATCAATTATAATAGGAGAAAATCATTTAGGAATCAATGAAGCTAATCCAGTTGGAGAAGCTAGTATTGAATCCTTTTATACAACAGGGGCTGGGTCTTCCTGCTCCTTCTTAACTATCTCCCTCTTCCTAGTGTACACCCTGAAATTCTTAGGTGACTGGTAGGAAGGCCTTTCCTCCTGTTGGTTTTTTTTACTGTAACCAAGTTGGTCTTCTAATCTACCTATGGAATTTCCAATTCCAATTAAGGGCAGCTAGAAGGACCTGGACCAACTGACGAGGATTTTAAAGACCTCCTACACTTTGGGCTCTGCAAGACCCGAGAGGGTGATCCCTTAATGCATTTACAACCTCTGCACCATTATCATAAACAACATTAACAACAATAGATAATCTCATTTAATAGCTCAACATAGTAGGATAATACCGAATAGAATTGGTTGTTCATCAATAATATTGACTATTTGGAGCATGAGATAGCTACAACACATCTCATAGTATTAGATAGTCATTTATTTGCAATTTGTAGCAAGCTCTAGGTAAAGACGAACAAATATTGAACCATACGAATTAGTACAACTCAGATCAGTGCCATATATCCATTGGGGGAGTCAAATTCATAAGCATTTAAGGGTTTATGACAGATTTAACACATAACATATAAGATCCTTGAGAACATTGCTTTACAATCTCATCAACATGTATTCTAACCCAATACTAGTTACTTATCAAATCCTCATACAGAACATATCGGCCTACAATCCCCATTCAAGCATTTTAATTAATTCCTTGAATTAAAGCTAAAACAAGAATCATACACACTACAATAGTGAGAAGAACGAGATAACCCTTGATCATCTTATTCAAAATTCAGATATGCATGTACAATGGAGAGACATGAGTTTGAATTAATCATTTCAATTCAAATGCCAGTACTATCATACAACATCAAATCCTCATGAATTCAAAACCTACTACAGAATGACTCAAACCTAAATTGCATTTTCTCTAAAACCATCGAACTTTACAATTTTCTCTGCACTTCACCTAGACTCAACCAAAAAATATCTCACTTGCTAACCCATACTTCTGGCCTTGAAATCCTTCTTATAGAAATGAAGGAGCAAACAAGCATCGGGCCAGAAAGCACACGTGTCATCAACCAATTGGACCTCTTAGTGAAATTCCAAAAAATTGTTACAACAACTTCCCAGAGAATCCACATGTTCATCATGCCCGTTGAGAATAATTGATGCAGCAATAGAAAATTCAAGAATTTCGCACCAAGACTATCACCAAAAACAAAACTAGAATCTGTTATAACTACAATAGCTGACTTGTCAACCGTTAACTACCTACTCCTTTTTACTCCTCAGTTAAATATAAATTTACCCATTTCTAGTATTCCTCATCATTTGGCCAATCAAAATTGATTACCTCATTCACGTTGACACTATAAGGTGTATACTTAACTACCACCTGATTCGCTTCTCTTTCAAAAGATTCAAAAAATGAACTGGTGCTAATGATTTTGTCCATACAGCTCACCAAGAAATCATAATTTGAGTCATCACAAATTAATCTAATTATGTCAGGGTTCAATGTGTCACTCCAATCGTCAAAGTTCTTTACCAACTCTCTAATCTTCCTACTCAAGTCATCTGGTAAGGTCTAAAAACCTTGTAATGACTTAACTAATACCTGAGTAGGCCTTAATGATTGGGGCCTATTATTTACATCAAACCTTGATGCTTTATACATTATATCTAGATCGTTGGCCCTAGGGATCCATCTTTCAATTAATGGTACTACTATCTCTTGATCCCTATCAATATTCTTCATTGCACTCAATTATAAAGAATATAAAGAATGCACAGATGACAATCTGTCATCAACTTTCTCATTTAAATGTCTCAATACAACATTTACAATCTCCCTCTGCTTTAAAACTATTCCTTACTCACTCACCTTCAAGGATGCCTATAACTCTGTAATCTTGTGTGTTAGTTGTTTTTTCGAAGGATCAACAGAGCATTCCATTTCTTCATCAATTATCTCTAAACTAGGGCTGAGGGAAGGAGTTTGATTGGGAGACCCTAGTGTAGACACAATAGGAGAAGCAGGAGGCACTGACCTTGATGTGGAAGGCAATGTTCTGATTCCTGGAGCACTTGATGTCTCCCCAATCTGCGTTTTCTTTAACCTGTCCACCTCATTCTGCAACTCAACATTCCTTTGTTGCATCTTGCTATATTCCCCAATTATGGCATTGTACTTCTACATTAGGCTTTTCTTTTCAACCTCCTCTCTTTCAATAGTCTTTTGGGCCAATTTGGCCACATTTACAGTCAAATTAGTAGCCTCTGTGGTTGAGGTTTCTGAAGCTCTCTTTATTATCAACCCTCTTAAATTTGGGTTAATATCAGTAACATTCAGCTTTTTCCCTTGAGGGGCCAAAGCCTAAATTTCCAAGGTCTTGTACTCTTCACTGAAGCCAAAATCTTGCAATGATGTCTTGACCTCTTCTTCAAAATCTTGTAAGGGGTGCTTGGAATTCAGAATAGCATTGAAAGCTACAACATTTGCAATGTCCCATTTAGGTAAAATCAAGACACCAGCTTGATTTACCAATTTTCTTCCCTCCTCAGGAGTGATGTTCTTGAACTCTTCCATTAGTTCAGCTTTCACTTCATCATCATTCTCTTGGTCTGACCTATCAAGTCTCAATTCTCTTCTCCTCTTGCATTTATCTTGATATTCTTCCAATTTCATTCTCCACACTAGTTGCAAGAAGACTAGAGTTTTTACAAATGCATTGTCATCTAGAAACTCCTTACATTCTTCCATTCTTGCGTCTTGCACACATTTTCCTTTCATATCCAAATCAAAGAGCACCAATTCAACCAGCCTAGGAGGGGAAGGCATACCCATCTGCATGTCCTGGTCAGTGACAACAATCTCATCCACCAAATCCTCTTGTGATTGTTCAATTCCTTACCTTTTAGGGCTTGGCTCTGATGGTGGTGGTGAGGGACTATTTTTAGGTGATGCTTCCAAATCAATAATTTTAATTTTCGTGGTCATTTTGAGCTTTGGACCTTTTTGTGTAGGCAATTTCATTATTTTCTTTCCCTTTCTATCCTCTTCTTCCTTATCACTACTGTCATTTCTCTTCCTTCTGTAAATAGGCCATCTCTCTATAGGTTGGTAGGCTAGCCTTACTTCAATTGGCTTGGCACATTGCTCCTAGATGCCCAAGTCTGAATCCAAGTTTATCTTCTTGGTCATCAAGGTGCCCATGATTTCTTTGAAGTTCCCCATCAAGAAGTCAATTTTCTTATGATATGGATTGAACTCCATCAATGGATCATATTTTGGATCCATTTTGTGCACAATAGCCAATAGCTTTTCATAATTTACCCATTTCTCTTTGTTCAACTCCTGGATATTTAGGTCAAATTCATTTCTAATCAATTCTTTAGGGAAGTTGAACTCATGCACGAACTTACCACCTTTTATCCTTTTTCTGAAAAGAGCAAAGAAGCCCTCAGGATCATGTTGTCGCTTGGGACCACACCTCAAATGGTATTCTTAAAAAACATTCCAAAAGTGTACCCAGCCTCCCTTCTAAAAGACAAAGTTTAATACCACTATATAATCCAGGAAAAATGTTCCTTTACCTTTCCCAGTAAGGTTGTCTTCATGGATACAACCAATCTACCACATAATTTCTGCAAATCTCACTCTTGGTGCACATTGTATGGCAATATATGAGGGGTCCCTTGAAAACCATACACCCTCAAGATAGTGTTGATTGGGTATGGAATAATATCACCCCAGTTATGGAAAACCTTCAATTCTGGCTTCCTTCCCTTTGGTATGAGGAAATCTTGCAACTCCTCAGGAATCCTTGATACATTTACCATCAGCCTAGCTCTCAATCTAGAAGCAAAACAATTGTCAAAATGCACATAACTGGTGTTCTCCTTGTTACATGATAAATCTACAGTCCATACCTGCACTGGCAATCTTTCTTCGTTAACCCACTGCCTTAACTCCATCTTCTCAGAGAAGAATTCAACATTCTTATACAAAAACATATACATTAACATGGAATACCAGAAGAATGGAGTTCTTGTATCATTTTTCTGTAACTTCAACAACCCTTCATGTATCTTTTCGGTCAACCAAGAAGTAAAATCATAAATCACTGAGAAATTAAGGTGTTGTATTTGCACCCCCATAAACATGTAAGCAATAGGCATCACTGTGTTGGGGTGAAAACCCAAATTTTGGCACAATGAGTAAAAGTTAGCCAAGAAATGCTTTGCAAAGCAATTCAGTCTGAAAGGTTCTTGGTCATTAGGGCTAATATGGAATTTTGAACCTCCTACCCTAGCCAAATGAGGTGGGAGCAACTTAGCTTTGAAAAGTGATTTTGACCTCCCATATTCCTATTTCATCTCTTCAAGAACAATAGGAACCACAAATGTACTAGGCTCACTTAGATCAAAAACTTGTCAGAATTCCTCTCTGTTGATGCTTAACATAACCTCTCCATCATTATCTCGAATCACCCATGTGACAGGGTCATATCGTGCAACCACTAACCTAAGCAAGTCTACATC
>VDFB02091848.1:0-45641 GCA_007258455.2 Sequoia sempervirens | reverse complement strand
TATATATGTGTATATACATAAATATGTATGCATAAATATATATATGTAAATGCACACATACATATATTTATACATACATACTCAAGTACATACATGCATACATGCATACACACATACACATACATGTATAATACATACATGCATGCATAAACACATACACATATGTATATAATGCATACATACATGTACACATGTACATGCATTATGTACATAATGTATGTACACACATACACATATATATGTACACACATGTACATACACATATGTATACATGTACACATACACATAGTGAACTAGAAGTTTGGGGTTTTCAATTTTGGGTTTATAGAAATGTAAATTTAGTAAGAATGTATGTACATGTACATACACATACATACACATGCATTTACATATATATGTGTACACATGTACATGTATGTACACTCAAATACATTCACATACATGTACACATATACATACATATACATATATATGTACATGTATGTACACACATACATACATGTAAGGTGAAAAGTATATTTGATGTTATGAATTAGGATTTATCAAGGCAATATTTTGTTATTTTTTTGAGTTTGATGATTTTTTTTACCAAAGACCTATTTAATATTGCATTAGTTGGAAAAGATGAATCTAAAGCATGTTTGGAATTTGTTTCATTCTTTGAATTTGATTTTGTTTTAATACCATCAACTTGTAATCTACTGATGAATTTGATTTTGTCTCATTCAATTATTGATTGTCAATGATATTTTTGTTATTTTTTTTATTTTTATGTATATATAACATTGATAGTACAATTGTATATGTTTTGTTTATATTTTTATTTTATTTTTGTATGGACATATTGATAGCATATTGAACCTTGGATTTTTGTATGGAAATACTGATGTTGTACTGAACTTGGGACACAAATTTATTCACAAATTCCCCCACTTGTACCTTTACTAGTACCCTAATTGGAAAGATTCTTATAAGTTTTCTCAAAGGTTTGTAGGAGTTTTGATTACTGAAACATTTCCCAGAGTAAACTAGGAATGGTAGCTAGGGGTAATAATGAAAATATCTACTGGGTAAATATTCAATTTATTTTGAATAAGGCTTTAAAATAACTAAGGGTCTAGCCACACCATGATCTTGAACCTATTACCTACACTTTTGGATCATCAACTTACTAGGTATGCTTTGTTTGTTAGCCTTTTTGGCTAGCCTTTTATATAATGGAGATAAACTAGCTAAAGGTAGTAGTTCTTGCTACTTTAAAAACAATTTCTATGCCAACATTAGGTATTGAATATATAGTGTGTATGCATAAGGTTTTAAGAAAATAAATCTCAATGCTCAGTCATACTCCCTTTGAGGGAGTAAATTTATTAAGTGATGGTTGTATGAGATATCTAAGCTAGAGCAGAAGGTGACTTCCAATTGATTGAATTGGAAGCACATATAGTTAGATCAGACAAGATGTAATAAAATAGTATAAAAGTATATAGGAAATGGGAAATCTTTTGATATCTTGTTGACCTCTAAAATTAATTATCATTTTTCCACTACAATTCAGAGAATTTTAAGGAGAAGACATAATATAACAAAAAATATAGTGGCTAACAATGCTAATAACTCAGAATAAGTTAATTGATTGTAATATATTAAAATGAAACATTTAAGGAAAAAATATGACCTTATATGAACAAAATATAAGAGCTTATCTGTCATCTGTCAACAACAATCTATCCTTCTAAAAGGGGATTGATGTATTAATTGCTAAGGTTCTAATATGTTCCTACATGTAAATCCCTAATTCATATGTTTCCAATATGTTCTTATATAAAAAAAATTTATTCTTACACACACACATATCTGTTGTAATTTGGAGATTGTTTCTTGAAGGATGAAACTATGGGAACCATACAATGCTTTGAAAGGAGCCATCTTTATCATTGAATGATGAGAATTATTATAAGAAAATTCAAATAAGGGTAAGTAGTCTTCCCACTTGTACTGTTAATAAATGTAATACATTCTCAATAGGTCTTCCAATAGTTGATTCACCCTTTCCGTTTGTCCATCCGTTTCTAGATGATATGCTGAGCTAATATTCAATTGAGTCCCTAGTGTAGAAAACAAAGTTTTCCAAAACCTAGAAGTGACTTGTGCATCCCTATTTGAGATAATATTCTCCAAAATTCCATATAACCTAAACACTTCTTGCACAAAATTTCTTGCTATGATAAGTGATCCATAAATTAAATTCATGGGCATAAAATGTGAGACTTTGGTAAGCTTATCTACTACCACAAGAATGACACTGTGCTTATTTCTTGACATAAGAAATCCTTGCACAAAGTCCATACTTATGACTTTCCATTTCCTCTCTAGTATGTCATGTGGATATAACAAGCCTATAGGATGATGATGCTCCACTTTCACCCTTTGACATTCAAGATACATAGCCACATAATTAGCAACATCTGCTTTCATCCCTTTCGAATAATATAATGGCTTCAAATCCACCATCATTTTGGTCACTCCAAGGTGTCCAAAGTACGGTGCTTCATGTACTTCTTTCCATACCAAACTCATTAACTCCTCTACATCAGGTATGTACATCCTACCCTTATATATAAGTAATACATTAGGTTCAAAATGAAAACCCTCATACCTAGAATCTTGTGGATTATTAGTGAGTGCCTGCTTGACTTGCAAGTAGTACTCATCCTCTTTGCAATTTTGCAACAATTTTCCCTTAAAGTTAATTTGAATCATTACTATTGAAGCAATATGATGTCTTTGAGTCAAGGCATCAGTAACCCTATTCTCTTTCCCTTTTATATAACTAATATTAAAGTCATAGTCAACTATTAACTCCAACCATCTTCTTTGCCTAGCATTCAGATTAGGTTGAGTGAAAAGGTACTTTAACCTATTATGGTTAGTTTTCAATTCAAAGGGTTTTCCTAACAAGTAGTGCCCCCACATTTGTAATGCATGAACGACAACTGCTAACTCCAAATCATGCGATGCATAATTTTTCTCATAAGGTTTCATCTTTCTAGATTTATAAGCAATCACTTGCCCATCTTGCATTAACACACCTCCTAAACCTTCTCCAGATGCATTTGTGATAACTGTAAATTTACCCTCAAGATCTGGTACTTTTAAGATCAGTGCAATGGTCAACTTCTCTTTAAGTAGATCAAAGGATTCTTGAAATTTCTTAGTCCACTCAAATCTCTTCCCTTTTCTCTGTAAAGAAGTGATTGGAAAAGAAATCTTGGAGAAGTTCACAACAAACTTCCTATAGTGCCCTTCTAGACCCATAAAACTTCTTATCTCAGACACATTCTTGGGTACTAGCCACTCAAGTATTGCTTTGGTCTTGGTTGGATCTATAGAGATTTTGTCCATCAAGATCACATTCCCTAGATAATGCACTCTCCTTTGGAATAAAGTACACTTAGTTTACCATACAACTTGTGTACTCTTTTAACCATTGTAGAACTATCTCTCAATTTCTACAGTGATCTTCCTCATCCTTAGAATATATCAGGATGTCATCTAGAAAAACCAAGAAAAATTTATCTATGTAGTCTCTAAATACACAATTCATCAAATTCATAAATGCGACAGGTGCATTTTTTAGCCCAAAAGGTAAAACTATAAATTCATAGTGTCCATGTCTGGTTTTGAACGCAATCTTAAAGATATCTTCATCTCTAATTCTCAACTAGTGATATCTAGATCTTAGATCTATTTTTGAGAATACGAAAACTCCTCTCATTTGATCAAAAATATCATCAATGTGTGACAACAAATACTTGTTCTTCATCATGGATTTTTTAAGCATACAATAGTCAATGCACAAACACAAAGTTTCATCCTTCTTTTTCACAAAAATAGCTAGTACTCCCCAAGGTGAAACACTTGGTCTTATCAACCCTTTTGACAACACTTCATCCAACTATGGCTTAAGCTCCATTAGCTTATTTTTCATCATCCTATAGGGTACCTTGGAAATAGGTTCAAACCTTGGAATTATATCTATAGAGAAATTAAATATCCTCTTCAATGGTAACCCAGGTAACTCATCTAGAAACACATCTAAAAATTTTCTCAATATAGGATACTTTTCCATGTTCGACATTCCAATGTCATCTATTTCACTGTCTTCCATCTCTTGGAAGCTCTGGGAATCCAAGTTATCAATATCTTCTCCAAGTATTTCAATATTAAGGACAAATAGTTTGCACCCTTCCTTCTTAGCCCTCACCAGTTGCATTGTCAAGATTTGAGGAATCTTGACTTCTCTAGGTATCCCTTGGAACTTGACTCAGTTACCAAAATCATCTAGGCACTAAATGGTTTTTGCATGGAAATATACCTTAGCCCTATGTCTCCACAACCAATTCATACCTAAGATTACATCATAGGATCCTAAGGGTATGACATATAGGTTTACATCAGTAGAGAAACAAGGCAGCTCTATCCTAGCCTCGAACAAACATTGTTCCACCTTTGTTCTTCTTTGGTTTGCATACTCTACATCCCAAGATGTTGCCATGTGTCTAGCCTTTCTAGATAATTTCTTAGCTACTCTAGGTGAAATGAAATTCTCAGTTGCACTAGTATCAATAAGAACTAAAATGGGTAAACCAAACAAAATACTTGGAGTTTCAATGGGAGTTGTCTAATAATCTACTTGGCGGTCATCCACTGTAGCATGCATCCTTTGTTGGAACATTGTCCATTGAGTAGGTAGTGAGTTGTTGGAAGGATTATTGGGACAATCTCTCACAAAATGGTTTACCCTATATGTATAACATCCTGTAAATGGTACCTTCTTTGTAGGTTCTCCAAATCTACTAGTGTTTACACTAGCATTGTTTGTATTTCCACGGTTGGAACCATTCCTCCTCCACTCCCTTCTCAACTCTCTTCCACTATTGCAGTTACCTTTGTCTCCTTGATTAGGTACATTTTGCACAACCTCCAACTTCTTTGGAGTTGGCTTGTCAGAAATTTCTGCAATCTTCTTACGTTTTTTAATTTCCTATTAGTTGGAGATAGCCCTAATCCTTTTCTACTATTTAATTTCTTTCTCATATACAAGATCCATAGTTGGAGGACCATGCATATCCACTTCTCCTTCTATTTGATTGTTAATTCCCATTATAAATTTTCTTATATGAAAATATTCATCCTTATGATATATAGGCACATAACACAGAAGTCGGGTAAACTTCTCCCAATACTCATTGATCAACATATTTCCTTGCTTCAAACTCTATAAATCCATGAGTTTTTGGTGAGGAAATCATTGTTTTCAAAAAATCTCAAAAAATTCCCCCCGTGTCAACTTCCACATGAGTTGATATTGAGTTCCAGCTTTTTTTTCATCCACCAAGTAGAGGCTTCTCTAGCTAGTTGGTATGCACCCCAAGTAGCTTTAGTGGCCTCAATAATTTTGGATTTCAAAATACTTTTCCATTTGAACAAGACACACCTTAGTTTCATCATCACTAGCACTTCCCTCAAACTTGGGTGGAAAAATATTGTTCATATCCTTAGAAATTTTGGAAGCCATAAGCTTCTTATTTCTTTCTACAGATGGTGTTGGTGATCATTCTTTTTCATGATCATGGGTTTTGTCATGTCCATGAGAGGATTTTTCACCTTCATTCTCATTAACGAAAACCTCTTTCTCAACCATAGCTTGTGCCCTTTCTTGTTCAAGGTTATCTAACATTGCCAAAATTTGGTCAAGCCTAGCTTCAATTCCTGTTGGTCCTTGTCCAACTTCTTGGCTACCACCAGGATTAGTTCATGTCCTCACCATCTTCACAATATTGGGTTTTACCTAAATGTTTATCCATGTTAGACTAAATTATAATATCAAATATCCTATGGAAGACATTAGATATGGAATTCATTCACAAATAAATAATTCCACATAAGATTAAGCACACCCTTTTGATAAAAATATAATTTTATTCATTTCATAAGGATTTCAATATCCTTGGATTACATGGAGTGACTATTCAAATAGTTGAGTGGAGAGTATCCCTCAGATTAACTCTTTGACACATAATGGAGTATACCTACAAATTGAGATTGGTTCTTGTCTCTATCTTTCTATTCATCCCTAATTGTTCATACCTATCCCAAAATGGATAGTAGCCTTCGAATTTATCATCTGATACATAGTTTCAAGGTTCAGTTCCAATATGGTGTTCATTAACAATATAGTCTACCCTTTTTCCAGACATTTTTTCATGATACCATTTCACATCTAGCTTATCTTGAGGTACATATCCCTTGGACTCATTACTCAAGGAAATTACTATTACTTTAGACATTAGAAGAACTCTAGGGTCCCTAAAGATGAATGTCAGGATGACACTTCCTTCCAAGGGCATATCCCTGGAAATTGATAATAACTCATATTTTTATGGTGAGATGGAAGGTAGCTTGTTGTACATAGCCTCCATCTTCATCTTCCTCTTCACATCACTAATCTGAGAAAGTGTGTGACTAAATGTTTTAGTGTCACTCAACCAGACGACATTGTCATAGTTGGTTCCCTCTATTGTTCAAATGATGGCTTCTCTTTCCTCCTTGGCCTTGAGGTAGTGCTCATTTCTGATTACTGACTTTTGAGCCATTAATCTGAGATGCACCATCCTGGCACAAGAATTCACAATATTAGATAACGTTGGATGGAAATAATAGTGATCTCATAGGTTCCAAAGCTAAACCTGGTAGCTCTGATACGACATGTAATATGCCAAAGCTTCACAAAAGTAAATTTCCTAAGTTTTTATTTTGCGAGTGAAAATAAACTATGTGACAAGCCATTGGAATAAAAGAAATTCCTTTCTTTATTGAAAATATATGAACAAAGATGCTATACAACATACAATAAGGATTTACATTCCATTACAATATTTACCAAAGTACAATATTTTTAGAAAGTACAAAACTACATACATAGCTCCTTCAAGCTTTATAGCATAAGATATAGATGGTCTAGGAATCCACCTTTCAAAACCTTGGTCTTTTGTCACTTGTTGAGGAGAAGAAACTCAAGTGCTTTTCTACCAACCATGAACTCATATGTGGTCCCTCGCACATCTATCAATGATAGATGGCCCTACCCTTTGACAGAGATATCAAGGTTGGGTAACCCTATATGACATACCACTCTGAGCCTAGTGTTGTGCCCTACATGACTAGGATTTATAATCTACACTAGGTAGCCCTCATGCATTTTAAATAGACACGGTGAACTAACAGTGGATCCCTAGGAAATCACACTACTTTGGCCAAAGTTTTCTCACTCAATATAATTGAGCGATGGTCTACTATTCACTTACACTATAGCAAGCTTGCTTTGAATTAAGGCCATTATATGTATGCTTAGGAAATCTCTCTCCACGGGCAAGCTACTACCCAGGATAACCTATCTCTTTAACATAACCTAAGGAAACATAACTCATCAAGAAAAGCACTAGATCCCTCCCTTCACTAGAAAAAATTCCTAGGAGTAACCCACTAGCCAACTAGCATAACAAATATCTAGTTATGAGTATTCCTTTAAGCTAACCATGTTCAAATATATCTTTTATAATAAAATACCTATGTTAAACAACCTTTCCAAACATATCTAGTATAATAAAATACCTATGTAAAACAATCTTTCCAAACATATCTAGTATAATAAAGTACCTATGTTAAAAAATCTCTCCTATCGTCGAGTAAATACAAGCATTTCATTGACAGAGTTAACATCTTCAACTTTTCCTTCAAAGTAAATACTATTTCTCCCTAAATGCGAGTAACCATAGTAAACTTGTACAAAAATTAAGAAATACTCTTTCAAAAGCTTAATACAAGGAAAGGAAGATTATTTTCATGCCTGTGAAAAGCTACCCAATCAACTGATTGCAAACACAACTCTTCTAGAATAACAACTAGCTCGACCTTCAATTTCTCCAAAAATTCACAATAACCTCAATCTCTCAATTTGATAAAAATACTTCTATCAAAATAATACTAAACTCTCTCTCAATGCTCAAAGCCTTCACTCAATATAAAGCAAAATAATACACAAGGAATGTGTAGAAGAAGAATTTTTCCTATAAAATGAGCTCAAACTACTATTTATACAACAAGCAAGAGCCCATATGGCCTAAAGATTGGGCATGCATTTGACAACAACTTACATGCACAACAACACATGATTCACAGTCATTAGGTGGAACACATTTGATAGGTTACTCTATTACTCAAAGCTACAGTTTGTCCTTGTTGCTTGACAGCAATGAAAGACTAGTTCAAATCACCATATGGTTGAATTTGAGTTGCACTCAAAGGATATCTACAGAGTAAAGGATTCAAAGGTGTCGCCAAAAGAAAAAATTTCTCCTAGAGAGTTTGCACGGTTTCATGTTGTTGAATTAGTCATTTGTTTATCCAGAAACACATAGCAAATGCTGACTTAGTCTCACTAGAGTTAGCTTAGCTCATTTAACATCCAAACTCATTCATTGACCTGCTACTCGAAATGTAAGCATTCATTTATTGCTTTAGATATTCCATCAGATGACAAGGTGTCATATGTTTTACCAAGTCTAGGAAACTCCACAAAATGGCGTCTACTTAGTCTCATTCATAATATTGACTCATTGTTGTGTATGGTTTTGTAGAATGTTTTCCTTTATGGCATTGCACAACATGCTATTAATTCATCCTTTATGTACAATCATAACTATCATAAATTCAACCCTTGATTTCCTTATAAATTGGATTATAAACATTGCTTTAGATAGTCACTCTCAAAGAAAATACCATATAAATATATATGTAACATATACGTATATATATTCTTACATATACATATATATAAACACACACACACATATATATCCATATTCATCATATGTATATGTTAGTATATATCCATATTTATCATATGTCAATAAAGCATGTATATATAATTGATATATAAATGAATATAATCAAGATAGCAATCACATTGGTATATTAATATATCAATTGTGTATATATATATTTATATATATGCCTCTATGTACATGTATACGTATGTATACATGCATTGATACATTCATATGGGCATGCCCATTTTCCACCATGCACATATATTGAAACACATATACATATGGATATATGTATATACTTTATATATATTTATACACAGTTCTCACACCAAATCATACACAATTACTATGGTTTTGATAAGAGACTACGAGATATCTATCTATATGTATACATATACATGTCATGAGATCCATCAGATAGTTCCATGCGCATAAGCAACTCGTGCATGAGTGTGCATAGATACATCTACCCATGTACCCTCGTGTACACATTCCTTCATGCGTATAGTCTATCATCGACATGCATGTGTGTACGCATACACATTCCTCATATGTTCCACATATCAATACAAGCATAGTAACAAGGAAAGAACTCTCAAGCTCAAATAGATAAACATCACCCAATAATGCACTCAAAAGTAAACAAGAGTGTTACTAATGCAGACATATTAACTAAGGATGATTTACCAACTTTACACTTAATAACCCAACTCAATTATTCTACGGTGGTGTGTATGTACGCTCAAATAGGTTACGATATTGGCTACCTGACCAAGAACTCCTCTTGAGTGATACTTCCCCTCCACCTAGAGGAATTGAACATATACCTTCAGCCACTAACATTTGCACACAGTAGTCAGTTCACAAAATATGCAATATACATAATACATCTCCAAATTTAGAATATTAATGCAATATTCATCCAATCACATAAATGCATTATTTCATATAATATTAAATGAGATGACATTCATTCATAAAGAACTGATAACAAAGTGTACACATAATTTATTCATCCACTGAATTCACATTTTACCCTACATAGTAATAGTAAATAGTAATTACACAATTGGGGTGTAACACTAGGAACCTCTGACAAAGGAGTTCCTAATGAGTATAAAAGATTTAATTTTCTTGAAAAAATTAAGGAACATTAGGAACTTGAATGAAGATATTAAGTGGATAATTTTTAACAAAATATGTAGACTTGAATGACCTCAAATAATAAAATATCATAAAAAATAGAGACTTAGCACTTTTAACCAAAGGTTAGGGAAACAAGTTGTTGAAAACAAGGTGAAGATAAACTAATTATTAACTTATGAATATATTTGAAAGTAGAAATAAAATTAACCATATTGAGAATATGTGTGATTGTACATACAACACTAAGATAAAAATTAGAAAAGCATAGATAACATCATATTTACATGGAGAAACCCTTTCAAGAAAAACTCCACATGGTAAAGAGGGAAAGAATATCATTAATCTGCAAATGGACTTATACAATAATACTCTTCACTACTATTCCATGATCAATCTGATAACACTTGGATACCTACAACTCAAAAAAATGAAACTACTATGTCACAACTCTAATTTATAGTGAATAGTGGAAGAGAAAACCATAGTGGTAACTTGGAACAAGATGAAAATACCACTTACAAAAACCCATACCTAGGTTATGGATAGCTAATGAACATAATAAAATATTTAATTTCCTTCACATAAATTCTCACATGGGCGCCTAGCCCATATCCAATCAAGAATGTGACTTCTTAGTGCTCTTTTACTCCGCAATGGAATATAAATGGACACCAAACACCTCTGATACTTGAGTGCTAAAAGTATGACCTTTCATGTTCCATAAGTGGATTCCTAAGAAGCATATTTTTTCCATTATGTTGTGCAACTCCCACGAACATTTAATCGCATCTTTAAAATTTAATTACATTATGTCATTATTTAATGCTTTTCTCTTATGTCCCCTATAACACATTCCAAGGAACATGGAGACATATGAATGGCACAGGAAGATAAGGTTAATGTCACCTTTTCCTAAAAGAAGTTACTCAAGTTCTATTTACAATTTTTTAGGTCACTCTATTTTTTTTTGCATTTATGGTTTATTCTCGCTTTCTATAATCATTTCTTTTGTTATAGTAAATTAATTATGTTATTATATTATTATTTTTGTGTTTTATTAGATACGATTAAAAAAAATTATGCATCTCTATCATAATAAAAATCAAAAAAGTATTTCTCATTAAGTAGCCACAATTTTTTTTAAAATTAAATATAATATACAAACATTAATAATATAATCATCTCATAACATAGGATAAGATTAATACAAATGTATTATGTATATACATCTCAATTGTTTATAAATTTCTCAATGATACAAAAATGTCTACACCACTTTAAAAAAATGTGGTGCCTCTATATACAATATTATAGATTATGTGGGCCCATGTGTCCTATATCTCTTTGCTAATGGACTAGGAAATCACACCAATACCATGGAATGGAAGTGTGTGTGTGTGTGTGTGTGGTCCATTGTAGTTTGGGAATTCTTGCAGTGTACTCCTAAAATTATAAACCTTTACTATGATGTAGAGCTCACTCTAATACATCAATTTTATGTGTGTCACCTATCTTTCAATCTATCATATTAGTGATTTTATATGTATACAATTCTTGATAGTATGGGTCCTACTGATTATACTCTTACTACATTTACCATGAGTTAGCCCACCTGGCTTTGTAGGGTGTGACACTCTACCATGAACATTACAACCTTAATGTTGGATCAATTTACTCTTATTCCATGTTCCTTATATGATTCTCATAATTACACTTTGGGATAAAAAATATTGATGTGTCATCCCTTGATATGTTGTGATTGGTAGCTGGTATATATGTTATTCTTGGGCTAAACCTAGGGACTATCTTAGCTAACAATTTACCATTTAATTCAAGCCACCTAGTTTATCTAGATACAATTACATACATGTACATTAGAGATTCTCATACCTAGTTCATTGACCTACCAATCAAGATATACAAGTGATATGGGTGTCATAGGTGGTTCCACTATGTTGATACTTATCATGAACTTGTAATTATAGCACTACTACTCACATCTCCATTCACAATTCTTAGTGGAGCTCATATGGCCTTATCACTATCATTGTGGCCTAGACTCCTCCTTTGTCTCTTTTTACTTGCTAGTGTAGCCTCCTCCAATTACCTCTATCTCCCTACTAGTTGGGATTCATACGTCCTCTCCTCTCCTTCTTCTATACATTATCTCAATAGGCCTATAGCCCTACATCTCTTATAGGAACACTTAGTGCATATATTAGCATCAAAATTACTCTTTAGCACCATATTACATACCACAATGCCATCCCTACATCATCTACATATGAGGTTAGTTATTATTAAAATTATTTAGTAATTTTTAGTTAATGCTCAATTGTGTAGCATCTGTAATGTTTCTTACATTTTTATTTTTATTTTATGAAAAGGCACACCCTCAGAGTCATATGGGCCATGCCCAGAAAAACTAAATGATCATGTTTTTAACAAATATAACAAGAAAAAGGCCATTAGGCGGCCATAGCAGTGCCAATAGAGCTAGGAGGGTCTCTATCATCCTTTTTCCCCCATACATCAACAGGGTCAGGAGGAGGACCCCAACCATAATTAGTATCTTTATCTTCATCCTCATGACGAGGCGAGATTGCAAGAGCCAACTGTAGGAAACTTTTACCAAAGTCTGGCCAACCAGAACTAGAAGCAGGAGTATCATCAGAGGGCCACCCAGAGTCACCACCACCACTCCCTGATGCACCACCAGGGGGCCACCCCTGGCTAGCCCACGATGGAGGAGAACGGGTCCACTGAGGAGGGTGAGAATCCCGCCGAAGAGGATGTTGAGAACGGGGACGCATAGAATCACTCCACTGCCAGCCCCGAGAAGTTGATCGATTGTGGGAGGAAAAGGGTGAGGGGTGGACCTGAGCAACATTACACGAGGCGTTGCCCCAATGGTCCAAGAGCACTTGCAAGTGAACAACTTCAAGAACCACTTTGTTGGCTTGCACCTAAATTTGTAATAACGCATTAGAACAAATTATAGCTTTTGTATACAAAGAAACCTGACAATCCAATTGAGAATGAGAAAATATGTAGGCATTTATGTCCTTCCAGATATTGAAGAGGATTTCCACCCTAAAAGTGTGCCAAAGTTGGGGATACTTATCCGAGAATCTGGGTGAATCCCCCGACAAAATCATATGCCAGGAGAATGGCTCTAGCCTAAATGGCTTAAAGAAGTCATGAATCTAAGTCTAGTGTTATTGAGCTATGGGAGAAAACCAAAAAAGATGATTAAAAGTCTCAGCCTACCCATAGAAAGGGCACCGAGGGTCATGTACCCCCAAGTGGACAAGCTGAGAGCCCACAAATAGGAGTAGGAGATTTTAGAAGCCACCTCTACTTCAAACTTTGGATCATAGAAAAATGGCGTGAAAGCCACCTGTGACTAAGCCTAGGCTTGTAGTTCCTGAAAGGAGTATTTGGGTACCACTTCCAGTCCTTCCACCAAAGTTTGAGCCCTTGAATACCAATTTTATGACACATTTCATCTAGAATAGCATTCACCAGACCATCAAAAGTAGCACGATCTTGGTTTTGAAGCCCGTACATGGCACAAAACTTGTCCTAGTGCATAATGTGAATGGTGGGTCTATGAAAAAGCTATTTGATGGTTGTTTGGATACCATTCTTGTGAAATATGAGAGCTTTAAGCCAAGGCACTTTAGCCAAAGGTTGATCATTGTGGGAAAAAAGAGGTGACCACTAGATGTTTTGTTGGTTAAGTGAAATCCCATTACGAAAACTAGACCCAACCCATCGAAGCTAGGGTTTGACAGCCTCCCAGGCACACCAAATGCTTTTGGCAACAAAAGTCCCAACAATTTGGACTAGCTCCTTCATGACCAAAAGGGTCTGAAAACCAATCCCCTTCCAAGCAAGTATGTGTAAAGGAAAACCAAAATGAATACAATGGCGGAGAAGAATTTTCCAAGCCTCATCCCTAGTAAGGGCACGAATAATCCATTTAACACACAAGGCAGTCCCTTGCCTCTAGGTAGAGAGCAATCCCAAACCTCCAAAATTTCTAGGGATATAGTAGAATTCCCAAGCAACATGATGAAACCCTTTATGGGTTTTAGAAGAGGCCCAAAGAAAGTCTCACAGCAGCTTCTCAAGTTTTCTATAGGCAACCTTAGAAGGCACCCAACAAGAGGAATAATAAACATGGGTGGCGGTGAAAACTTTTGAGAAGACTTAAAATTTCCTTGCCAAAGATAGGGGCTTGTTGATCCAGTAAGCCAACTTTTGTTCAACCCAGGAAAGTACAACTTGCAATAGCTCAACCGAGGATTCCTAAAAGGCAAAAGGAATGCCCAAGAACTAAAAAATTTCTCCTAGTCCAATCCACTTCCAACCATACTGTTGAAGCGAAGAAGGGGAAGGCAAGGCTAATTGTCTGTAACAAAGATTTTTGTGCCACTAAATGGTAGAGCCAGAGGCGAGACAAAAAATATTAGGATAGTCAAGCATCGCTCGAATGTTATCCTCTTCCTCCAAGAGAGTGATGAAAAATTTATCATCAAAATGGCCATTGACAAGTTGAACCTGAGAGTTTGGAAATTAGATGCCTTTGACATGCTGCTAGGAAACTGCATTATCCAAAAGATAACCAAAGCCTTCAACAACAAGCACATACAAAGAAGGAGCAAGCAGGCAACCCTACCGAATGGAACGAAAGAGGCCAAAGGTAGAGGACTGGCGGCCATTAATGGTAATTCAAGCTGAAGCATCCACAAAGAACATCCAAATAGACTACATAAAATTGGGCCCAAAACCCAAGGCTTGCATCATAGCAAAGATAAATGACCATTCAATGCAATCATAGGCTTTGGAAAAATAAATCTTGATAAACAAGGCTTTCTGATTGGAGCGCCGAGCCCATTCCATGCCTTCCCAAACAACAATAATGTTCTTTAAAATAAACCTGGATTTGATGAAACCAATTTGTTTTGGGTATACAATCTGAGGTAAAAGATGGCAAATCTTTAAGGCTAGAGCTTATTCAATGATTTTTTAGGAGACATTAAGAAGCGTGATAGGCCGCCAGTTACAAATGTCTTCAAGATCACCAGATTTAGGTATGAATTTAATATTGCCTTTGTTTATTAACTCCCCTAAAGAGTTAGCATGGAATGCTTCTGAATATACATGATGTAAGTATGGGCCAACACAATCCCAGAGGGCTTTGTAAAATTCGCAAGGAAATCCGTCAATCCCTGGGGCTTTATCATTAGTCATGGAGTGCACCACTTATTTCAGATAATCAATTGTTAACAATTGATCACAATAGTTTTTTTGGGCTGAAGAAATCCTATGTGGCACAATAGCGAGGCAGTCTTGGAGGGCTTGCTATCATTTTGGCGTGGGGTCTTGAGTAGTGAACACTTGCTCATAGTGATGAATGAAATCCTAGAGAATATCAAGAAACTTTGAAAGTACCTATACACCATCTTTAATTTTTTTAATGCCCGAGGAAGAGTGTCTAGCATGCAAGGCCAAAAAAACTCTTTGGAGGCACGATTACCAATTTTAAGCTAGTGAAAATGTGCCTTGATTTGTATACCTCTGGTAGCATAACTGTCAGCAATTTGATTTTTGTGCCTTAACTCTGCCACTATAACTTGCAATGATGGGGAAAAGGGGCTAGTCGCTAAAGCCTCGGTAGCTGAGCGTAGGTTGGCAGTGGTAGCCTCATAAGACTGCCAGTGAAAAATGGCCAGATGGCGCCCAAAAATGCACAAAAATATAGCAATGCGAGTGATAGCATCATTCCACCAAGTAATTCAACTTGTATGATGGGTTAGCTTGCATTCCAAATTCCAAACTCTGTGAATGTGGGCTAGGGTAGGCTTGTGGTAGAGTAAAGATGTGTTAAGAAAGAATTGAGACTTACATGTGTGAGGTTGTTGAAACTCCCATTCAATGCGAAAGAAAATGGGGAAGTGGTCTGACAAAGTCATATCCATTAATGGCTTAATCAGAAGGGAAGAGTTATCAAAAGAGAAAAAATATTGAGCTAAGATCATAGCATGATCGAGGCTAAATTTTTTGTTAGAACCAGCCCTATAATTATACTAGGTGTGCCAGAGAGAATGAAAATGGCGGTGACCGATATTGGGATCAAAAAGCCCCAATTTATTATGCATGTAGTACCACGCCTCTCTTTCACCAGCTACCCATCTAAAAGGAAAGGTACCATCTTTGTCATATGCCATCTCAACCATATTGAAATCCCCACATAAAATCCAGGTAGAAACGTACAATGAGTTAACAATCCATCGCCAAAGCACAGAGCATTCCACAATATCATTAGGGGCATAAACATTAATAATCCCAAAAGAATGATTATCAATTTTAAGATGAATCCAGATGAGCCGATGAGTGGGATTAGACCCATGGTCGACCACATAGGAGTGCCACTATGGGGACAAAAGAGTGACAACTCCACCACACCCAAGTTCATGAGTAGTGAAAAACACGGAACTAGCTGGCCAAATAGAGCGACAAGCCGAGGCAAGCAAAAAACCAAAAATTTTAACTTCTTGGAGGCAAAGCACTTCAATACCAAATAACTTACACAAGGTATCTCTGACAGTATACTTTTTGGAGAGGTTTGTTAGACCCCAAAGATTCCATGAAATGAAGTTTTGGATGAAACGCGTCCATATCATCGAAATCCGATTCCTTTTCGTTCAAAGAAGAGAAATGATTTTGCAAAAATTCTGGCAGCATTGAACCAATCTGGATAAAAGGAGAGGAAAATCTCTCCTTCTCTTGAACATATTCCCCTTCTTCCTTGGGAGAAGGGCTATGAGAATTCCTTTGAGCTCCCAACATGGGAGCAGAAACACTCGTTTGTGCCATCATGATAGTAGCAGGTTGAGGTGTGGTCTTAGGCTGAGGCTGTAGAGGCATGCTATCAACCTTGGTTGGAGCTACTGTCCCTTTTGTGGAAGAGTTTGAAACAATTTTCATTGGTTCAACGGCTTTGGAAGCTGACCCAGAACCAATAGACTTATTCTTGTGGTTTGTAACCGTAGTCCAAGTCGTATCTTGCTTGCTAGCAGAAGAATTTTCCTAACAAGGCTGCTCAACACCTTGTGGCAGAGAAGTTGTACAAGGCACTTCCAAAGGGTAGTCCTTAATCCTATGGTCTATGGACTAACACTGATAACACGTGTTAGGTAGATTGAAATAAGTGACCTTTTGGGTGTTCCAGAGAGCTCCTATTTGGATATCAATGGAGTCTTTCAAGTTGTCGGAAAGGTCCACTTCCACACAAACCCTTTTTCTAGGGATGGTCTTGAAAAAACCTATCTAGCTCAATGTAGATAAGTCTCCCCAATGAGGACGCAATATGATTCAAAAAGGGCACACAAGGCAAAGGGAGACCAGGAAACTCAATCTAAACAGGGATTCAGAGATTAGTCTCATCTAAGACAGCAAAATCACGGGTCCATTCCTAGAAAACCAATAAGGAAGACCAGACATACCAAGGACCGTGGCCTAAGATGGCCTATACATGACTAACCTCCGAAAAATGAAATAGAAAAAAACCCCTAGTCAAGTTTTGGACCATATCAAGGCAGACCCCATGAGGGACCCAAGCCTTGCTAACCCATTCCTTAAGCACACTTTCAGGGGGAGTCCTCCCAACAAAATACCCAACAAGGGTGTGACTTTAAAGCCATTGACAAGCAGAGTCAAACTCTGGTAAAGGTAAAACCACATCAGCATAAGAGTAAGAATACATGCCTCGTGAAAAAATTTCAAAACAATTTTTTGGGGGTGCTTGTTTGAAGGGGGAGCCATTGAGAAAAGTTGTCGAACCACCAACACCATCATGAACTGTTGGGAAGGCATATTAAAACATAAAAACTGCACTAAATGTGGTCGTACACACAGGAAAAGAGGAAATTCCTATGTTGTATGCATAGTATGATGCAATAGGGGCCAAGGATGACCATAGACACCACAAAACCCTAGCAGAGCTCATACACCTTTGCTTTTTTTTTAGTTTTTCTTCTAGTGTTTTTGAGGCTTCTGTATCGCCTCTATTATTTAGCTTTTTTTAGTTTTTCTTTTGTAATGTCTGATGACTCTTTCCATGCATAACCATCATCTTTATGAAGTTTCTCTTACATCCACATTGTATATTATTGTATTCATTTTATTCAATTAATCTCAATCTTTTGAGCTTTTCTTTTTGAATCGCTACATGGTATCAAAGTAGGAATTTTCTCCTGAGCTCTTTGTGTTTTTTTGTTTTTAAGAAATCATGATTCTGACTTGAGCATCGTTTTTTGCTTGCTTGGGATTTTTGAGAATGTGATCACATTTTTCCAAGGCATCAAAGTGTCTCTATCAAAAATTTTCTTAGACAAAAAAATTGTGTGAACTTTATTTGTTGTGCATATCTGTGTGTATGTGCATGTGTTGATCGAGCCCTGTCTAGAGTTGTGTTCACATCTATGGTGCTTGAATTATGTTTTTCTATGTGTTTCTAGTCCATGCATCCTCTACTTACCATTGATGTTTGCAAGACCGACATTACATCCTTACTGAAATTCATTGACATTATTTATCGGCTTTGATAGACTTTATCGAATATTGACATTGACATCACATTGATGTCTTCTTTTGGACTGACATCTTCTTTTTCATGGGTATAGTGGCTGGTAGTCTCTTTGTATGTAGAGATTTTAGTTTCTTTCCAACCTATATAAATCACCTCTTTGGCTGCTTTCTAGCTCAATAGTTCTAAAGAGGTCACTCATTCTGCAAGTAGCATCTCTATTGCAAGCTGTCTGTACTTTAAGTTTTGTCTTGCTCTGAAAGCATGGGATTTTTTCTAGTTTCTGATTCCCGTGCCTTCTTCGAGTGGGTGTAAAAACTTTTTTTTCCTATGAAGATGTTTGGATGAGTAGAATTGGTGGGCCCAATTATGTTTTTCTCTCCATACCTTGGGTTTTGTGCCTTTGAATCCATTCCATTTCATATTCTGTCAAGTTTTTTACATTTTTTGAGGTTTCGTACCTCATATTTATCATTGAATTTTGAACAAAATGGCCTCACTAACCCACATCATGCTCGAGGGAAATCAAAAGTTCAATGGGAGAAATTACAAAACCTGGAAGCAACACATGATAACCATCTTTGAATATTGTTTCCTTGATTAGATTATTTTAGTCAATGTTACTCGTCCCACAATGGCAAGTAAAGATCAGGAAAAGTTTGATGAGAAAAATTGTGAAGTGGTGATGCTCATTAAGCTTTTAGTTACCAATGATCAGTTGCCTCAGGTTTTGATTGGTAAATTAGCAAAGGAGATTTGAGATCACATGAAGGATCTTAATGAGACTTCTGACAAGATTCGTGCGTTCTTCCTAAAGAACATGTTGTTCTCAATCATGATGGACAAGAAGAAATTATTACAACCACACTTGAAAAAGATCAAGGAAATCCATGATTAGCTCAAAGCTATTGGTTGAAAAATGGAGGAAGAAGACATGGTATTCATCACTTTGAAAATTATACCAAAGTCTTATGAGCATTTTATCAAGACTCTCAACATTACTTCAACAAATGTTGATCTGAATTTTTCAGATTTTTGCTTCGTTCTTTTGGAGCAGGATTGATAGAAACAAGAGTTCGGTAGCGGTGTTGGTTCGACCTCCATTGAGAAGGATTTCTCTGCTAAGATCTTTCAAAAGAACAAGGGTAAATCTCAATCCTCCCAGTAGTCTAATTCAACACAGTCTTCAAATTCTTCTTCTAAAAAGAAGAATGTCAAGTGTAACTATTGCCATAAGTTTGGTCGCGTGATAAGGGATTGTCAAAAAAACTTGGCTTTTGAGTAGAACAAGCAAAGAGAATCAAAACCCAAAGCTAATGTTGTAGAGTACGCCAAGTAGAAGGAGTCTACTTTCTATGCCTCCATGGCCAAAACTTCTGTAGATCCATTAAAATATTCTACTTGGTACATTGATTCCAGTGCTTCTTGACATTTCACTCATCACCAGGATTGGTTCATAGAGTACAAGCCTTTTAGAGATTCAGTTGTCTTTGGAAGTGGTGAGGAGTATACTGTTGCCAGAAAGGGAAACATATAGATTCAGTCTAGAGGGAGAAATTTAATATTACTCAATGTATACTTTGTTCCTGGAATGGAGATGAACTTGCTTTCAATTAGTCAAATTATGGCGCACTCTCCTCAGTTGGATATAGTCTTCAACATGCACACTTGCAGCATTGTTGATCGAGAGACTCACACCAATGTGGTTTAGGGTCTTGAGGATCATGGTCTTTATAGACTCATTGATTCTAGTGATTCTCAAGAACATGCTTTGGCTTCCCAAAGAACTATCTAATTTATGTGGTCCAATGAATACTTCTTCAGTCACTAGTTGCAGGTATTATTTTGTTATTTGTTGATGATTTCAGCAAAAAAAAATTGGTGTATTTTTTGAAAAACAAATCAGATGTTTTTGGTACATTTCAATAGTATAAGGCCTTAGTTTCAAAAAAGAGTTTGGTTCTCCTATAATCACTCTTAGGTCTGATAATGGGCAGGAATTTTGTTCTTTTGATTTCTCTACATTCTGTGCTACACATGGAATTAAGTGCCAACTTACCACTCCATACACCCCACATCAAAATGGCATAGTTGAATCCAAGAACTGCACCATCACAGAATTGGCTCGTTCTATGCTAGAGAATCATCATGTAAGAAATACTGAGTAGAAGCGGCTTATACAATTGTCTATCTTTTGAATCAATCTCCAACTCATGCAATGAAGAGGATGACTCTTGAAGAATCCTGGTTTGGACATAAGCCTAAGGTCAACCACTTGAAATTTTTTGGCTCCACAACTCATTTTGGATTCCAGATGCCAAGTGCACTAAATTGGAATCCAAGAGCCAAAAACTCATGTTCACTGGCTACAGTGAAAACCATAAGGCATACAAGGTGATTGATGTTGACACAGATCATCTCATTTTCAGCCGTGATGTTGTGATTGATGAAGCTACTAGCCCTTTCTTTCAGTCATCTACTTCTCTGCATCCTGAGGATCAGCGTTCTACAAATTCTGAATTGGTTTTTTGTCTTCCCCTAAGTTCACATGATGGGAGGGATTCTACATTTGAGTAGCCACCTTAGCTGAATATTCCACCACCCACCCCTCCTCAGGACATTCCAGATCCTGATCCAAGTGATTTGATTCCAGCAGTATCAATTGATGTTGTTCTTCCTACCTCAGATATTGGTTCTTCTACTCTCTGGCCTAAATGGTATGCCAAGACCATTAGTGATCTTCATGATGATGAGTTGATTGAGGGTAGAACATCTCAAAATAAGAGAAAGTAGCCACATATAGTAATTTTTCTCTCATAGCCAAACTACACAACATCTCTGAGCCTTCACCATATTCTGAAGCTAAAGGCTTACTTGAGTGGGAACTGGCTATGGAAGTTGAATATCACATCCTTCTGAAGAATAACACTTGGGTGCTTTTTGATCTTCCACCTAGGAAGAATCCCATTAGCTACAAATGGGTTTATAAAGTGAAGTACAAAGCTAATGGAACCCTTGACAATTAAAAGGCTCAGTTAGTAGAAAAGGGTTCTCACAGACTGAGGGCATTGACTATGATGAGACTTTTTCTCCTATAGCCAAGATGAGTACCATTTGGGTTGTCCCTGCTTTAGTAGCTTAGTTTGGTTGGAAATTCCATCAGATGGATGTTAAGAGTGCTTTTCTCAATGGTGATCTATAGGAAGAAGTCAATATGACTTAGCCTCCTAGTTTCAAAGTTCCTAGCAGAGAACATTAGGTTTGTAGACTTGTCAAAGCACTCTATGGCCTTAAACAAGCTCCACGAGCATGGTACATGAAAATTGATAAGTACCCTCTTGATCATGGTTTCCAGAGGAGTCCTTCTAATTCAAATTTGTATGTCAAATGTTCTAGTGATGATATTCTTGTTTTTTTTTGTTTATGTTGATGACCTTATCATTACAGGTAGTTCAGAACATTTGATGTAGGAGGTAAAACACAATCTCAGTCAATCTTTTGACATGATTGATTTAGGACCTCCATTATTCCCTTGGTATTGAGGTTTGGTAGACAATTGACAACATCTTCATATCTCATTCCAAGTATGCTTGTAGTTTTCTTGATAAGTTTTAGATGAGTGACTGTAAACCTACATCAACACCTATGGAGAAAGGGCCCAAGCTTTTAGCTAAATAAGATTCACCAATGGAAAATGAATCAACATTCAAGAAATTAGTAAGCAACCTCATCTATCTCACTACTACTAGACCTGATCTTGGTCTTTCAGTGAGCTACATCTCCCACTTCATGACAACCCCTACAATTAAACATTGGGTTGCAACAAAGCGTGCACTGTGATATGTTAAGGGCACTTTTGACTTTGGAATTCTATATAGGAGGGCCAAGGAACCTAAGCTAATTGGTTATATAGACTCAGATTGTGTTGGCTCTGTTGATGAAAAAACTCTACTTCAGGCTATATATTCAATTTGGAAACAAGTGCAGTCACATGGACCAACAAGAAGTAGCAAGCAATAACTCTTTCCTCAACTGAAGTTGAATATCGAGGAACTGTAAAAGCAACTTGTGAGGTTGTTTGGCTTCGAAGGGTACTTTTAGACATGCAAATGTCTCAAGATGGGCCTTCTCCCTTGTATTGTGACAATCAAGGAGCGCTCACACTTGCCAAAAATCCAGTTTTCCATGAAAGGAAAAAGCATGTTCATGAACTTCATTGTCATTTCATCCACCAACTTGTCGAAGATGGATCAGTTGTTTTGCAGTATGTTCCATCAGAGGATCAGACTATAGATATTCTCACCAAGCCTCTCAGCCCAGATACATTTGTTAGATTTAGGGGGCATCTTGGTATAGTTAATAGATTGAGCATTAAAGGAGGCTATTAAAATTATTTAGTAATTTTTAGTTAATGCTCAATTGTGTAGCTTTGTAATGTCTCTTACATTTTTCTATTTTTTAGTTTTTCTTCTATTGTTTCTAAGGCTTCTATATCACCTTTGTTGTTTAGATTTTTTTAGTTTTTCTTTTGTAGCATCTGATGACTTTGTCCATGCATAATCGTTGTCTTTATGAAGTTTCTCTTGCATCCACATTGTATATTATTGTATTCATTTTGTTTAATAAGATTCATTCGATTCAATTAATATCAATCTTCTAAGCTCTTCTTTTTGAATCACTATAGTTATTAGTCATTCTCCTTCTCCTCATCACTCAAAGGAATATTGACTAATATATTTAATGCTACATCTCTTGGCATCTTTTCACTCTAGTATGACTTATTATACATAGGAATGTCTACAAGTACATTAGGTATACCTACCTAAACTATCTAATAAATCTACAAATAATTTGGTCCATCTATCCTCTAAACCATCTATCCATATGTGTACATAATTTCTCACTCATAGCTAACCCACTCTCACATGCCTCTAGAGGTACCATATCACATTTTTCCCTAGTAGTGAAAGAAATATCTATTGCTAGTACAAGCCTCCAAATTTTTATTTTCTGTACAATTCATATTCCTATTCCCATTTCTCATTAAATCTAATGGTAGTGAGATATACCACTACCCATGTGACTCTAATATTCTCAAGGGCCCACACTTAAAGTCATATAAAATCCATCAAGTTGTGTTTCTCATTGCACACATATCACTCAAGGTCATGATATAAATGAATCAACATGATCTAAACCAAGGCTTACAAAATATATCTCTCCTCCATCTCCTTGATGGTGTAAATGAGACCCCATGTAGATAGTTTCCTTTTCCATCCATTTACAAAAACATGGTCTCAATCACTACCATGATTCTCCATACTATAAGAACATCCTCTTTTTCTTGATCCATCAATCTCAAATAAATATTCCTTATATGTTCCTTAAGTATGGCTTGACTGAGTACATATATCTATGTCACTTGCACTTACTAAGGTGGTCTCTACTTCATGAGGGCTACTTACTAGCCTCATATAAATAGTCACAAAATCTAGTACACATCCTCTAGCATAGAATTATCTCTCATGTAAATTTAATCAAAATATAGATGCATATACATCCCATATCTCCATCAAGGCCATAAGCATTTGATTATCATACCACATCTTTAACATGTGGTATACCCAATATGGCCCAAGGTACCATGGATATGTCATCTCAAGTTGTGCTAGCTCTACCTCATGACCTCACAATAGGGTGAGCATATCACTCTTTGGACTCTCTTGTATCTCTAATAGACTCTACAAAATTCAAATAAAAATATATATTAATATTTAATTTCTATTATAAAATTCCACTTCTACATTATTTTATTCTAATTATTCTTTCAAAGAAGGTGTTCTTTTTCTTCCATTGTTAGCACCTACCACACTCAAATACTAACATATCTACTAGACACTAATATGCACACAATAAGCTAGTGCATGTGGAGAACACTAGCATGGAACATGGGTCCCACATTCTAAAATAATGATAAGAAAATATAACAAAAATTGAAATAATTCACTTATCTCCCTCAAGTAGACCCCTTGCTAGACTAGTTTTCAAAGCTCATATAGTCTGGGTGGGAAAAAATCACATCTTTGATGAATTTTTGTTATAGAATCACTCTCAAAGGTTTTAGTTCTCTAGGGTGGATAGTGAAAATGAATAATAAAATTTTAAATATTTTTATATTTATAAAGATTTTTTTTTTAAAATTAACCTTCAAAATGTTTTTTTCTTGAACTTGTCAATGAAAATGGCCATTTCTTGCAAGTAGCTTCTATTTTTTCATGGTATATAAATTATGTAGATCTAGGCTCCACCCTCTTATCTATCATTTTCTATTCACTTCACTATTATTTTCTATAATTTAACATTTTAAAGTGCAGTTTTATGAAATTCCTTTCTCTAAAAATTATTAAACTTTTCATGGCATATTATTTTCCCCACCTTGGTTGTGGGAATTTTCTATTCTTGTGATTCTAAAATTTTCAAACTTTCCTATTCTTACCTTAAAAATTTGAAGTTATAACATGAGGGGGCATCCATTTTCCCTTAAACAATTTCATACCATCAACTCATATATCTAGTTAAAGCATAGGCATGGTGATTGATCAATGAGGTGCATCTAAGTAACTATTTTTTGGATCACCTAGCAATAAAGTACAACAATCAAATTGATCCCAAAATTTTAAATCACCTAGCAATAAATTACACTTGCCTAAATAATACATTTTTACTAGCTATTCTCATGAATCCTAATTAGAGAGTAAGCTAGACCTTTAGTCATGTTGTTTTTCTTGAGTTCCTTTCTCTTTTTTCTAGTTACATATTTTCTCCTTGTGACGTTAATTATTCTCTTTGATAAAATCTATTTTCATCACATCCTTCTCACTATACAAGATTTATTCTATGGATTTTTAGTGTTAGATCGACATATTAGTTTTGTAGGCTTATGGTTTCTAACACTAGTACACAAACAACAATATATGATTAAATAAACTACTAAAAATTGCATATAAATGACTAACTTTAATCACATGACTATTAGTGGTTTATTTGTAGTCATTTATAACACCATTAAATTTATGACTAAACTATTTTAGTTATTTATTTAGTCATTGATTTGGTCATTTATTTGGTCATTGATTTAGTCATTGATTTAGTCATTTACTTAGTCATAGTAGTGATTTATTTAGTCATATATTTAGTCACATATTTAGTAATTAATTTAGTCATTACTTTAGTCATATATTTAGTCATTAATTTAGTCATTAATTTAGTCATATATTTAGTCATTTATTTAGTCATTTAGTCATTTAGTCATCTAGTAATTGATTTAGTAGTATATTTAGTGTATTTTTAATTGCCATTATTTGGTAGTTTATTTTATTAATCAAAAAGATCTCTTATAAACTATCTAAAAGATTTGCACAATAAAACAACAATGAGTAGGTAAAAATAACTTATTTTATTAATCAAAAAGATGTTACATACAATTGTGTAAACTTGAAAATGGAGTTACAATTTGTTGTCCCAACAAGAAAGAACTTGAAAGATTACAATACATTGCTGAGAGAGAAAAAAACTAGCTGAAATCTACTCCAAAACCTTGCCTTTATGATGTTCAATAGCTTACAAAAGAATAGGAACATGACTATTCTTTATAACATAGGTGGAGGTGTGAGTTTTGGCTGAGGAAATGCACTTGGCAATGCCAAATTCTGACAAATGTGCTTCGAAGTTTTCATCTAAAAGAATGTTAGATATCTTTACATCCCTGTGAACAATGCATTGGTTATAGTCGTGATGAAAATATGCTAATCCTTTTGTAGCACTATAGGCTATCTTTAGATGAGTATCCCTATCTAATTTAATCTTCTTTGATGTTCCTACACAAAAATTTAAAATGTTTGTTAGGTTCTTCCCAATATGTTTTGATCAGATGGTAGAAATATTGATTGGACTCATATTTCATAATTCTATCATGTTTCTGCATAACATCATTTTCTCACCATGTAGGATGTCCAAGAGACTTCTATTTACCATGTAGTCATAAAATAGAAACAAGAAAAATATAGAACTGCATAGTACTGAAAAAAAATTAGAAAAGAACCTGGAAGAAAGGATGTTGAAGACATTCAGCTGCAGTTGGCACTTGCATTTTCTATACAGCCTTGACTTTGTCCACCTGGTCCAAAACAAAAAACATGTGAATCAAGTTAGAATCCCCACAAAATCATAAAGGAACAAAAAATTCATATGCTGACAACAACAAAAGTAAATACTAAACATTAACACTCCCCGAACTACATTCACAAGCATAAACTTGAAATATGAACTTTCAGAAAAAAACATTTAAAGAGCACAAGAAAAGCACATACCTCAAGACCTAATTCTAAAGCTTTCTTTGCAACAACTGCAGCTCCAAGTATCATATTTGATTTTGATTTATGATGGAAAATAAAAGAAAAAACTATTATTCACACCTTAAATCCAACCTTGTTGTCCGGGCATGCATACCAATCTTCCTCCATTTCTTTCAAAGGAACCCAATCATGTGGTCTGCAACAAAATACCACTATAATATGACATTAACCAACTCAAATTATTGCCAACACTTTAAATACAACCTTCAAATATGGCATTTGAACAACTTTTTCACTTTCTAAAAATGAATAGATTCCAAATAAATGATTGATACTATTAAGGGTGATAAAAGGAAGAAGTTTGTTTGGTCTAGTGAGGCTGATAGGAGTTTTGAATATTTGAAAAAAAGGGTAGTTGAGCAGCCTCTATTGGCTTTGCCTAGTTTTGATAAGGTTTTTACCATTGAATGTGATGCGAGTGGCCATGCCATAGGTGCTGTCCTGAGTATCTATAATGACAACACTACATTTTTTAAATGTTCCACATAAAAATGTTTACTTTTCTTTCAAATATTTTTGTAAAAGGGAGACATATACTTGGTAAGAATAATTATAGTTGAAACAACATATTCATTGAAAGCTTCAAAAGGAGGAAGTCTACGGTTAGACATGCAAGCCAATGATAGGATAAATAGATTCTTATTAGGTAAAATCATGAAACTCTTTTAACGGAGTGAACAAAAACTTCCAAATTCCTTGTTTTGGTAAAAAAATGAACAGACTACTTTCATTGGTATTTCATGGCGTTGTGACAAGGGCAGCCTATCTCTGCCTGTTCATTTATTGCAATTGGAATTGGAAGGCACAGTTTTAGGTCTGACCAATCACTAATGATTTCCAACGAATTACCCATCTTTATTTGATAGAGGATTCAGTAACAAACACAAGAGTTTAAAAGTAGCTCTGGATATTCATGAAAAAGCCTCTAGAAATTCAGCCAAGGACTTGTATATATAAAAACTAAGTATTTGTCGAGAGTAACAAAATTGCAGGTAGTGAGATATCAACTCAAGCAATCTCCCTTGCCCACATCATGGGGTTCTTCTGTTTGGAAGATATGACAGAATGATAATGCAACAAGACTCACCCATCTGGATCTAATCAGAAGCGTTTCATCAATTTGCTTTATTCAATCTAAATTCATAGTCTTAACTTTTGATATTTTTATTTCTTTCAAGTTTGTCTAGTTTTTAATAGTTTATAAAAAAATAGTTTATATATTATAATTGGTTTTTGGAAAATTCACCCCAACAACTCATCGTCAATCAATTTATCTTCAATAATTCATTGTCATGACAAATTCATCTTCTGGAAAATCCACCACCAGCAATTCACTATTGACTATAATGGCCAGCAATTCACAGCCAATAAATTCACCTCCAACAGGTCATCGCTGACAATTCAGGTGGTGAATTTTCCACAAGATGAATTTGTCATTGCGATGAATTGTTGGTGATGACCTATTGGAGGTGAATTGTTGGCCATTATAGTCAATAGTGAATTGCTGGTGGTGAATTTTCCATGAGATGAATTTGTTGGCAGTGAATTGCTGGTCATTATAGTCAATAGTGACAGTGTGTGATGGGTAAGTTGTAGTACTGTTATTCTTGTAGTCAAAGTTCAAGCCCCACTAAGATATTATTGTTAAATGTTTATATTGAAGATAAAGTCCTTCATTTGTGATCTCACCATTTCATAACTACCTTTGAACTAAAAACAAATATCTGACCAAATTCAACATTACATAAAGATGATAGTAACATTAAATGCTGCAAATTCCATTTGCTTTTGTATTTTTTCTGGAAGGTCTTCAGCTTGGGAGACCTTATCTTGTACAGCTCGAATGAGATTAAAGCCCATATAATGTGGCTTGCTTTAGTCTTTCAAATTGCATTCATTCATTTGCTCTTTTATTTGTTTGTGGGGTGGTCCTGATAATTCCTGTACTGAAGAAAGACTTTAGGGTTTGAATGTTTGAATGGTTAGAATAGCACTTGTTATTTGTTAGATTTCTCGTATTCCATATACTTGGTTGATAAGGCTGCTGAAGAACACTAATTTTAATCTATTTCCTTGTAATTTCTGGTTCCTGCTTGCAGTCATTCTATTTTATCTTTTCTATTAGCGTTCCTTTGATGAATAATGGTTATATTAGTCTTAATGCTGAGAGGTATTTTATAAATATGATAATAAGAAATTTAGTGTAATAGTGTGAGTATGCTAGAAAAATTCTTATTATTTCTAAATATTTTTTTAGATTGATATATTTAAGATATTTATATTAGTTTAATTTATAGTAAGGTATTTTTACTATTTCACTTCACATTTGATGTGAAATGAAGGTCATCTTTAATGATCTCTTATTTTGAATTTGTTTATCCATCGAAATTGGAATGGACATAATTACAATAGTAGCAAATGATTCATTGTGATAAAATGATTGATTGACATAGATTATAAATTGATCAACCAAGAGAGGAGACCAACTAAAATTGAGCACATGATAAATTTCCATGGCCAGTGTCAAGAATAATAGTGAATATAGGTTGAGTATTTCCAGCAACACTGCGTTTTTAGTTGGATCCTAAAAATGCTGCAACTTATGTTCTTCTCTAAAACATTTGTACAAGGTTCAAATAGTAAAGAGATTGATGAAAGATAGAGGAATTAAAAATATACTTGGATGTTATAGTTCGATATGCTCTAGTAGACATATATGCAAGATGTGGAATCGTAGACAAAACACCTAAACTGTTTGACAGAATGCCTCAAAGAGATGTCATCTCATGTAATGAAATGATTGATTGCAGAATGTGCACAAAATGGATTTTGCAAGGAACCTCTCAAAATCTTTGAATTAATGAAGCAATTTGAAACACATCCTAACATTATAAGCTTTGCTTGGGTTCTAGGTGCATACAGTCATGCAGGTTTAGTGGATGAGGGCTGAACATACTTCACATGTCAGTAACTCTTATTGCATTACAAATTACATATGTACCCCTCATACTGTTTAAACTTATTAATTTTTGTGTTAACTCGTTACGATGATACTATTAGGGTTTTGATTTGGTTGGTGTAGTTTGATGATGTTGTTATTCCTTTTCTGGACATAATCGGTTGATATGACATTACTAGTATGATTTGTGATATCTTGTGTGTTGTTGGATTTTGTTTATTTAAATGATTTATCATTAATATTTATATGCCAATGTGATGTTATTTAATTCAGTATTATTATATGATGCAGTAGTTTGATATCATGTTATCTTATGTCAATTTGGTTAGAAATGTTAGCTCATTATTGATATTATAATTGTTAGAGTAGGTTAGGCGAGAGGACAGTGTAGCATCACTCGTTCACGAGTGCCCTGCTACACTGCAATTCCTTCTCGTGATAGGATGTTCGATTATATATACATGTACATGTGTTACTTGACGTTTATCTGGATGCAGGATTGCAGGAATAAGTCTCGATTCCACCTGCTTCGGCAGGACAGGGCGAGCAATAAATTAACCCAATGGGTAAAAGTTGAAAAAGGGAGTAGGCTTGGAAGTGTCCCCGTCCCAAGTCCGTCGTATGTTGTGAGTCGTGTTTTGACTGTAGTGTCGTCGTTGTCTTGTATGTAGTTTTATTGTTGAGTATTTGTTTTATTCTTGGTTAATGTTTAATTAACTAATCGTAATTCATAAAATAATTAAGTATTGTTTCACTGTTATTTGATTTAATCAAGAGTTGGAAAAATGTTAAAATTGAATAAATAATAAATTAAAAGTGATTTAATTAATTAAAAGTGAAAATAATTATAATTAAATTAATATAGTTGAGAGTCATTAAATATATTATTTTTTTTAATATTAAATTAGGAAATTTTGTGGAGATAATATCTAAATTTAAATAATTATTCCAATTAAAATTTTAGATAAATGTGAGCTTTTAAAAGCTGGAAAAGGACCAATAGGAAGGGGGCTTTTTGTGAAAAGAAAGCAGATGTGCTTTATGGAGTTTTATTTTTGATTTATTGTTTTGATGAGGAAATTTATTCACACACAAGTTTGTTCTGGTGGGAGTTTTGCTCTGTAGTTTTTAGATCTAGAAAAGAAAAATAAGAAAATAGCTTTCAGTTTTGAGTCTTGAGTAGTTTTGGAATAAAAATTATTGTGAGTTGGAAAGAGAAGATTGCTCAGAAGAACATTGAAGGAAGAAGGTCGAAGAAGGAGTTACAGGAGAAATTCGAGAGGAGGTTACAGGCGGGATTCTCCTTCAGACACAGGATTCCAGGTTTTCCCCTTTATATTATTAATACTTCGTAGGTCTGTAAATAAATCTGATTTCTATGTTTTCGAAAATTGTTTGAATGAAGTTTAGGTTTTGAAAACTTGTTTGCGCTTAAAACTTTCGAATCTTCTGTAGGAATCGTAGTTCAACCTATTTGAAAAAAATTCTTCAAAATAATTTAGTTGTGAAATCGTGTGTTTAAAAAAAAAATTTGTTCCATTGTTGTTAGTTCCTTTAGGGTTCGCACGGCGGGGCGTGACAGCTTGGTATCAGAGCCAAGGTTGCAAACACTAGGGTCTCTGGGTAATTAGGTCCATTAGGCAACGTCACGTTTGAACTCTGTGCACTCTTGTGTGTTATTTTGTTTGTTTGTTCGGTGTGCTTTTGTTGTGTGTGGGTTCTGACTAAAACCTATTCCTTGGTGTGTCTTCAGGATGAAGATAAGGAGCACACCTCGGAAGAAGGTCCGTGACCCATTTGTTAGACGGCTTTGGAAGATCAGACTCCAATACGATTATTCCAATTGCTCTGAGCCGTCAGATCTAGAGACCATTGCGGAAGCTCTAAGGAGACTCCGTCGCGAAAGAAGGGAATGGACACCTTCCAGCAAGGCAGCTGTTAAGGCGGCCATCCTGGCTATCCGCATGCAATCTCGTTAGTTTTGTTGGTTACTCTATTTTATTTTGTACTTAATGGCTTCCAGGAGTAAGCCATGTCCTAGGGGGGGAGGATGTAATACCCCTCATACTGTTTAAACTTATTAATTTTTGTGTTAACTCGTGATACGATGATACTATTAGGGTTTTGATTTGGTTGGTGTAGTTTGATGATGTTGTTATTCCTTTTCTGGACATAATCGGTTGATATGACATTACTAGTATGATTTGTGATATCTTGTGTGTTGTTGGATTTTGTTTATTTAAATGATTTATCATTAATATTTATATGCCAATGTGATGTTATTTAATTCAGTATTATTATATGATGCAGTAGTTTAATATCATGTTATCTTATGTCAATTTGGTTAGAAATGTTAGCTCATTATTGATATTATAATTGTTAGAGTAGGTTAGGCGAGAGGACAGTGTAGCATCACTCGTTCACGAGTGCCCTGCTACACTGCAATTCCTTCTCGTGATAGGATGTTGATTATATATATATGTACATGTGCTACTTGACGTTTATCTTGGATGCAGGATTGCAGGAATAAGTCTCGATTCCACCTGCTTCGGCAGGACAGGGCGAGCAATAAATTAACCCAATGGGTAAAAGTTGAAAAAGGGAGTAGGCTTGGAAGTGTCCCCGTCCCAAGTCCGTCGTCTGTTGTGAGTCGTGTTTTGACTGTAGTGTCGTCGTTGTCTTGTATGTAGTTTTATTGTTGAGTATTTGTTTTATTCTTGGTTAATGTTTAATTAACTAATCGTAATTCATAAAATAATTAAGTATTGTTTCACTGTTATTTGATTTAATCAAGAGTTGGAAAAATGTTAAAATTGAATAAATAATAAATTAAAAGTGATTTAATTAATTAAAAGTGAAAATAATTATAATTAAATTAATATAGTTGAGAGTCATTAAATATTATTTTTCTTAATATTAAATTAGGAAATTTTGTGGAGATAATATCTAAATTTAAATAATTATTCCAATTAAAATTTTAGATAAATGTGAGCTTTTAAAAGCTGGAAAAGGACCAATAGGAAGGGGGCTTTTTGTGAAAAGAAAGCAGATGTGCTTTATGGAGTTTTATTTTTGATTTATTGTTTTGATGAGGAAATTTATTCACACACAAGTTTGTTCTGGTTGGAGTTTTGCTCTGTAGTTTTTAGATCTAGAAAAGAAAAATAAAAAAATAGCTTTCAGTTTTGAGTCTTGAGTAGTTTTGGAATAAAAATTATTGTGAGTTGGAAAGAGAAGATTGCTCAGAAGAACATTGAAGGAAGAAGGTCGAAGAAGGAGTTACAGGAGAAATTCGAGAGGAGGTTACAGGCGGGATTCTCCTTCAGACACAGGATTCCAGGTTTTCCCCTTTATATTATTAATACTTTGTAGGTCTGTAAATAAATCTGATTTCTATGTTTTCGAAAATTGTTTGAATGAAGTTTAGGTTTTGAAAACTTGTTTGCGCTTAAAACTTTCGAATCTTCTGTAGGAATCGTAGTTCAACCTATTTGAAAAAAATTCTTCAATATAACTTAGTTGAGAAATTTATTGAGTTTGAAATAAAAATCATGTTACTGTTAAAACTGTGCCATATTTATATTGGGTCTTTCGTAAAATCTATTTGTTTGTATTATTAGTCTTCTGAATCTCTGTTGAAATTTTTTATATATATTCCTATATATGTTTAAATAGAATTGGATATACATATTTGTGTGATAATACTATTGAGTTATTTTAATACATTTTAAAATCATTATGGATCTCTGTATTTTGGTTGTTATTAGTTCATGAGATTAAAATAAAAGTCAGTTCTGTTGCAGACTTTATATGGCAGATACTGAATATAAATTATTTAATTAATTTCATAACTCTTTTATAATTTCTCTGTATTTTTTCCTATGAATTAAATTTTAATATAAAAATCTATATTTATATATATACCTAAATAATATATATATTCTGGGCAAGCAAAAAATAAATGAAAAGACAATATATTTAAATTGTAAATGGTGAATAAAATATATATATTTTATATTTTTAATTCAAATGTTTTTCATTCCTTCCGTGTTTAATTTGTGATTGAAATTAATAAAATATAATTTTAATAGATCTAAAGTTGATTTCTATTATTGTATATGTTTTTATCTTTAAAATTTTGTTTTGTGTGTGGGAAGATTGGGAGGTACTACAGGACCCCACAGGGAGCTTGTCTGACCATCCTGCATTGCCTTGGCCATTCGAGAAATTTCTTTGGCCTTGGTAGATTGAGGCTAGGTCCCTTCTATACTTGAGGTGCCGAGCATTAGAGAACACGGTTGTTAATTTGTTTTGTTTTGTTATACTTATTGTATATATATTTAAAATATATATATATATATTATTTGTCTCTCAGTTATTATATATATATATATATATATATATATTTTTAATGGGTTTTAAATTTTTATTTTTTTTATATATATATTATTTGAAAATGACTTAGTTGAATTTGATTTTAAAAAAATATATATATATAGATCTATCATACAATTTTTTATTTAATATGGTTTTATATAAATAATTAATATATCTAATAATTTTCTAAAATGATTTTTAGTGAATTTTGTAACATATTTTTATAAAATGATTTAACTCGTTGGTTTATTTTATAATTATATATGAAGGGATATGTTGTGTTCGTGAAGTAAAAATATAATTTCAAGAAAATTATAATTAATTTTGAACTTCGAAATAAATCGAACTGTTAAAGTGAAAAGGTATGATGTTATAATATGTTTATGGTAAAATAATTTTTACAAAGATGTTTATTTTGATGTATTTTTAATAATTTAAAATATATGCCTCTCCGTGTGTGGAAATTAAGATTATTTTTATAACGGATTTTATAAGTATAAATTTTTATATTTGTTTTTTTTATTGATTGATTATTCTATGATGGAAATAAGGGTTAAGTAATTTAATTTAAATGTTTAACTATTAAAACAGTATGATTTTTGAATATTTAGTTTATATAATTATATAAATATATATATATATATATTATGTATTATTTAATATATATTTATTATATATTATATAATATGTACATATATATATTTATTGAGTTTTAATTTAATTTAATTTTTATTTTTATAATATTCGAATGTGTATTAACTTGATTTGTGTTAGGATTATAATAACTTTATTAAATGGTTATTTTTATATACATAAACATTTATGTAATAGTGTTGTTTGGTTGTAAACGTGATTTTATATAGGATAAGATTAGGAGAAATTGTAATGTTTAATATAGTTGTGCAATTTAGGAATATATTAGGTGAGTTGAATTAAATTAGGTTCTTTCGAGTTGATGACTATTTATTTGAAATGTTTGAATTCGGGTGGTTGATTATGAAATTTAGAGTAAATGATTGAGTTGGCTGGAATGTTTTCCTGTCATGTTCTTTTATTCTCCTTGTCGGGCAATTAGGGTTAAGGGTTTTGTAAGTCTTCCAGAGAAGTTTTCTTGAGTGGGATGTTATGTGTAGAGGTTCATTTTGTGAATCGCCTTGATGTTTTGTACTATGATGTTGTACCCGGTTTCCACGAACGAGATTTGTGCCTCCTAGGAAATAGGAGTGGGTAATGAGAATTGTACCTCCTTTGGAAGGAGTGTGTGTATTTCGAATTGGTTTCCTCCAGTGTATGGAGTGAGTTCCTTGTTTGTTTTCTCCTTGGATTGGAGAGTTTATGTTGTTTAGTTACCTATTGTGGTATCGTGCCTTGTGTGTTGTCGATAGGAGAGTGGCTCTTTGTGGGGGTCCGGCACACAAAGGGGCGCCAGGGTAACCTACCTAGAGTTTAATTAAGTGATAATATAAATGAATTAATGGGTGGGCTTTCACACTAATAAAGATAAAAGAATGTGTCTCTCGTGAAGCAAGTGAATGATAAGGCTCGAGATGAGATGGTATAGTTTTCGTGAGGAATTGCGTGACAGAGCAAGCGAGGGTAACAGGATGTTAGCCTAGGAAGGTTGAGCCAGGGTAACTCATGGCAATTTATGCATGACACTCTTCCTATGTCAACAGCTAGCCAGTTATTGTGCGATGTCTATGATCTTGTTCTCTGGAAGCGTTGTAACCTCGTGTAAAGTGACTTTGTGATTATAGTTGTGAAGTATTATTGTGATTGTAGTGGTTAAGTGCCTTGTTGTTTTCTCTTTGGTCATTGTTGGATGAGGTCTTTGTTATTATGCTTTGAGTTCATTGTTGTTGTGCCTCTTGGAATGGTTGTCGTGAGTTTTCTAAGTGGTTTTGGATGTTAAGTTGTCTTTGGAGTTAGTCTTTGTGATTGTTAGGCGTACTTGGTCGGGGACCCTTCCTTGTCTACTCTCAGCACGGGGGTGGTTGGGTGGAACGTGCTTCGCACCCCATTGGGTTCCCTCTCTTTTTGCAGATGTATCTTTTACTTGCAGGTTTTGGCGGATGTTGATGATCTAGTTATGCTTATGTACCAGATAGTTGTATATACTTCAGTTGTAATGTATTTAATGTATTCATTGTTGTATTGTCTCCCACGTGTGTTGGGGTGACCTTGATGTGATTGTATATGTAATTTTGAGATTGTATTATTCTATCATTGGGATGTAATAATTATTCAAGCCATGTATTTATTCAGGATCATTGATATAGTTGGTTATGTTGAAACTGTATCTATCGAAAATATGTAATACTTTATATCTTTATAATTCCATGTATTGTCATATGTGCTTATGTTATTAATATGGATTTAGTTGATGGTTATCTTAGATGATGGAATGAGAATGAATAGTTTTACGTAATAGATTAATTATTATTTATTGTTATTGTGGTTATGGGTTAGTGTAGTCATGTCACTTCGTGTACCCCATTGGAACTAGTTGTGCCTCATGATTCATTGTTATGTTATAATGCTTAAGTATGTTATTATATTCTTCAAAAAAATTTGTTCCATGTTTATTCCTTTAGAGGTTACTGCAGTAATTCTTATATATAGTTGATCATTAGGTGTGCATGGTTGATCAACTGTTCATATTTTCACCTCTAAATCTATAAATCCATCATTCCTTCCAAAAATTTGAGGAGCATTCTGAAAAAGTGTCTGATCCATTTATGAATATTTGAATCAAATCATTGTCATATTATCAAAGAGCTTGCACAACAGTTGAACATCCACAAATTCGTTTAGTTCACATTTGCCAGTGTACTTTCAACTTGTGCCAAAATGGGATCATTGGAAGAAGGTATGGAAATCCATCAAAGCATAAAGGAGAGAGGAATTTTTTTAGATGTTGTAGTTGCAACAACCCTAGTAGACATGTATGTGAAATGTGGAAGCATAGAGAAGGAACGTGAACTATTTGACAAAATGCCTCAAAGAACTATTGTCTCATGGAATGCAATGGCTACAAGATATGCATACAATGGATTTGTTGAAAAGGTTTTAAAATTTTTCAAGGAAATGCAAATGGAAGGTGTCAAACCAGACTCTACAACCTTTTTCAACATCCTCCTTGCCTGTGCCAAAATGGGAACTTTGGAACACAGTATGGATATGCATCAAAGCATTGTGGTAAATTCTCTAGTGTGGACATGTATGCAAAATGTGAAAGCATACACAAGGTACGTGAAGTGTTTGATAGAATGCCTAAAAGAGATGTCATCCCATGGAATACAATGATTGCAGGATATGCACAAAAAAAAAAAATTTGAAAAGGCTTTAAAATCTTTCAAGCAAATGCAATTGGCAGGTGTAAAGCCAAATTCCACAACCTTTGCCAGCATCCTCCCTATTTGTGCCAAAATGGGAGCTTTGGAACAAGGTATGGACATCCATCAAAGCATAAAGGATAGAGAAAATTTGTCAGATGTTGTAGTGGCAACAACCCTTGTAGACATGTATGCAAAATGTGGAAACATAGACAAGGCATGCAAACTATTTGAAAAAATGCCTCAAATAAATGTGGTCTCATGGATTGCAATGATTTCAAGATACAAACAAATTGAACCTTTTGAAAAGGCTTTAGAAACTTTCAATCAAATGCAACTGGCAGGTGTAAAGCCAGACTCCACAACCTTTGTCAGTATCATACCCGCCTGTGCCAAATTGGGAGCCTTGGAATAGGCTATGGACATCCATCAAAGCATAAAGGATAGAGGAATTTTGTTAGATATTGTAGTTGCAACTGCTCTTGTAGACATGTATGATAAATGTGGGATCATAGACAAGGCACTTGAAGTGTTCGAAAAAATTCCTCAAAGAAATGTGGTCTCATGGACTACGACAATTGTAGGATATACACAAATTAGATATGTTGAAAAGGCTTTAGAAACTTGCAAGCAAATAAAATTTGCAGGTTTAAAGCCAGACTCCACAACCTTTGCCAGCATCCTCTTTGTTTGTTCCAAAATGGAAGCTTTGGAACAGGATATGGACATCCATCAAAGCATAATAGAAGGGGAATTTTCATCTGATATTATAGTTGGAAATACTTTGGTTGACATGTATGCAAAATGTGGAAGCATAGAGAAAGCATGTGAATTTTTGACAAAATGCCTCGAAGAGATGCCATCTCTTGGATTGAAATTATTGCTAGATATGCACAAAATGGATTTGTTGAAAATGCTTTAGAAACTTTCAAGCAAATGCAATTGGTAGGTTATAATATTGAAATCTTAAAGTATTATGGTTTCATTGTAGGTTCTTAGCCTAGGGTCAAGGTTCCCTCACTTTAAAATATACTATGTATCCTCTATAGTATCATTTTATGATGATATTTCTAAGTATTTAATTTATGTAATGATGGATATTACATACTTTACAATTTTCATATTATGTTTTGCACTCACTTTAGTGTCTCCTCTCTTATCATGTCTTAAAATGTACTAAGATAATAAACCTAGATTTTTTCTTCACCTATTTTCCAATTCATATATAACATGCTAATATTTCTTGTTGATCTAAAGAAGCTATCCAAAATTTGAGTATTTTATCTAGGATGCTAGCATGATGCACAAATATTTTCTTGACATGATATCTTCTCATGAATTTTAGATATTTGGTTCATTGAATTATCACCTAGCTACTTGGTCCTAACTAATATAACACATGTATATTGAAAGTTCCTCTATGCTCAAATCACACCCTTCACATTCTTCTCTTTCCCTCTCAAGGGCCATATTTTTCCAAAAAACTACACACATGCAACTCTCTTTCTCTTTGTTGGCTAAAATTTGTTGATTAGACCTCCATTATTGAAGCTAGCTAAGGGTAAATGCTATTGTATATCACTCATGTATGTAGTGCCCTCTGTTTTGGTCATTCTTGACATTCAAGTAAGTTGTTTGTTGAGTGGTCATGTCATTTTTCGTTGTTAAAAGTGTTATTGAGTAAGTGTGGTTGGTTGATTGGTGATTTCATTGTTTCATTTGTTGTTGGATTAGGTGATAACACTAATATTTTAATCAATTTAATTAAGTTAAATGGTAACTTAAACCAATGTTTCAATATAATATATTTTGAAGAGGTGTTATATAGTGATATTGATTATTATTTAATAAATTAAAATTTTGATATTAAAAGCTTAATGATAAAGAAATAAATAAAGATAAATAATAATTTCATTTAAATTTTAATTGACAATATGGAAAAAGTAATTTAAGATTAAATTCATAAAAGAGATAAGCCTTCGGAACTGAACAAGAAAAGCAACAAAAAAGGATTATAAGGCCAACTTAAATTAATTAGGTAGTGAAATGATAACTAAATGAACTAAGTTTATGAAATGATATTATAGATATTTGAAGTATGTTTACAAATATGTGTTATTAATTATTTAAATTAAATAATGTGATTTAATACTTAAAAAAAAAAGATTAGCTTGTTGGTATGTCAAAGGTTATGTGATAAATGAGGAAATAAAATAAAATAAAAAGTAATCCTAGAAATGGGATGATATGTGTATTAGTTATAATGGTAAGAATAATTTAATATAAGAAGGTAATCTTTTAAGATAAGAACTAAGTGTTGATATTGCTTTTTATTTATTTATGAATCCAATTAGTGAAAATATTTTTGGAATGAAAATAAAAGTTTTAGAATTATTGCAGTATTTACAAATGCAAAGAAATAGAAATAGAAGTGTGGAATTAGAAAGAGATTAGAATAACTAGAAATATCCTATATGTTTTATTATGCGAAAATTATTCTAAATTTATATGAGAAAATAATATTTATGCCTTTATAGATAATTGATTATGCTAGATAAATAAATGAGGAAGAATTTAAAATAAGGGAGAATTGATTTATATATATTTTAATAATAATAAATAAATGAAGATAAACATCATTATTATTATTGAAGTATAGGTTAAAAATGGAAAATAATTTAATTTTAAATTGGATAAAAGGGATAAGGTTTTGTAAATTGAAGTGAAAAGGCAAGAAAAGATAATTATTCTAATTAAGTTATTTAAGATAAATAAAGAGATAGAATTTCGAACTCAAATGGAGAAAGCAAGAAAAGATGAAAAAAGACCGTGTTCACATGCAGGAAACTTGCTTATTTGTTAATATTATCTTGGTAGGTTATTAGTGTTGTTTAATTTAAAATAATTAAATAAGTGTTGCTAAGTTAATTATTAAGTTTAGATTCATTAAATTTTAAAATTTGTTAAATTAAATGTTGTTTATTTGATTAAAAGATAAATTAATTAATTAAGTAAATAACATTGTTTATAATTTTAAAATTGTCATTTTGTAAAATGGGAAAATCTAAATTAATAATTTGATGTTAATTATTAAGTTGAGGATAAATATAGAAATAAAGAGATTTTTATTGTTGTGTGATAATTATGAGTTTTGAATTTAATAAAAATAGAATTTTAAGATTTTAAGAACGAATACATGTTGAGTTTCTTTTCTAAAACTAAAAAGGAAATGGAAAATTTATATTTTGATTGATTTTTGAAAACTAAAAGAGTTCATTATTGAATAAGAAAAGAATAAGAAATTTTTCTTAATTGGCAATTGAGAGGAATTCATTCTGTTCTTTGGGAAGTGAAGTAATTTTTCTGCAAATTTCATTTTTACTAGAGGGTGTGGAAATTGTAGACAAAATATATCTATATATATATTCATAATAATCTGATAGAAGGCATTTCAAACAACAATTTGTTCATATATATATAAAAATATATATAAAATTATCTCATTTCACATCTTAGTTTGTATTGAAGTGAATATTGCATTTATGTTGGATATATAGAAAATGATGATAATTGTTTTCTAACAAAGTGATTCGTAGGTGAATAAATTAGAATTTCAATTAGCAAAGAGGATAAACTATTTTGGTATATTTAGGTGATTGAGGGATCTATAGTTAGATGTAGATCTCATGATAGTGTTGGTAACTTGAGTTCTTGCTTTAAATAATTTAGTTCTCTTTAAATGGGTAGGGAACTACATAGTGTAGAGATAAACTTTCCCCTTTATGGCTGCATTTAGGTGATTCTTATGGGTAGATAAATGCGAAGGAAAAATAGTCTAACTATGTACTTAAAATTTAAAGTAGTATTCTGAGAAGAATAAATAGATAATACACACACATATACATATTAAATAGGCATATATTTGCATAATATTAACATTTAGGTAATTAAATCCTCTACATCTAGAAGTTAATAAAGTGAATAGAATTTAAATTAAATAGTAGTCTTAATTATGCTATCATAAAAGAAAAAGTGGAAACAAATATTGCATAATAAAAGATTTTAGTTTGGAAAATAATATAAATAGGATTATGCATGAATTGGAAAATAGTTATCAATTATGATAGTTAAATGAGTAGGGGAAAATTGATTTACTTGAATTTTAATATTTGAAAATATTTGAAATGAATTAGGTTAATAAGTGTCTTTTGGATGCGCAAGGTGAATAGTATAAGTGTACAATTGTATGAAATATGGGCATTGGATAATATTATTTCTATAGTCATATTCAATTGAGTAAGTAGATTAGTAAATGAAGAAAATAGGTTAGGAGCAAAATTGGATGAATTGGTAACATGGGCAATGCTAAAGTATTACAAGATATACTCAGCTCTATTTGATGTTATTTTCTAGTTTATAAACTTATATAAAAGAAGTGTATTATCTTGTGAATAGAGACTCTGTTCTTAATTATTTTAATAGTAGGATTGATAGTAAGTGTTGAATTTATGCTGCCATGTATATTCTTTGCTTATATTAAATAATGTGTTATTTATTTGAAAATTAGAATAGTCGGTTTCCTAGTTAATTATGAGTTATTGTGAAAATGGGCTATAAATGAAGTCAATGATTAAGTATTGAGTTTTAGGAAATAGGAGAATAATGCCTCTCATGGATGTTATGTTGTTGATTGAGTATAGTGTTTGGTCGATATTGAATTGAATTTGTGGATTACTGTGTTATAGAATATGTCATGGTTGCTTTGATTGTTTGTTTGTATTGATTTATTGGATTGAATTTCTGAGTTGTGTTGTGAATGGACCAATCACTCTTGTTGTCATGGTTGTTTATTGGCCAAATTTTTAGCTTGTTAAGGTATCATGTGAGGAGAAAATTGAGGTCTCCCTTGGATGCCCTATTTGCTGATTTATTGTTGGAAATTGTGGTTGATTTTGTATTGAATTGATTATGTTAACTTTGTTGAGTTTGAAGATCTTGTTATGACATTTCCACTCTTATTCTACACTTGTCATCTATGTTAGTGGTTTTCTTATAGTCATGTTGAGGGTTCCATTTTGATGTGACTTTCTCTTGAGTTAATTTTTTATTTGAAGAGTCTTCATTCATTGAATTTGTAAACTCGTATTATTCTGGCTTACTCTTGTTTGTGAATTCTTGAGGAGTCATTTTCTTTGGGCTTCTAGAGGTGAGGGAAAACTTGTTTCATATGGATTCTTCATTGATTCGGGCTTTGCCAAAATTTTGATCGTAATTGTGATTTTGAGTTTACACATGGGTTGTACCTAATTTCTTGAGCAATTATGTATATGGCTATTGGTGAGATGGTATATGCCTCGCATGTGTTTCAGTTTTGAGATTTAGTGCTTTTTCAGTATTGGTACAACCCCTTGATGATTTGGTTTTTTGATTTGGGTTTCTAGGGAGAGTGGCTCTTGGTGGCCGGGTTGGTGCACAAAGGGGCAGCCAAGATAACCCATGCAAGAGTTAGTGTAAAAATTGATAACTTAATTAAAATGAACTTAGTGGGTTCGGGTAGGAATAGCATTAACAAGATAAGTAAGGATACCTTGTCCACTTGTTAAGGCTTTTGCAGGCTAAGGGTGGGCTGAGAAGGCCATGGTTGGCAAGTTCGTTACCTCATCCTCATGAGAGGTTAACGGCTCTGCATGAGTTGCCCTATGGGGCCGGTGCCCTAGGAAGGAGGAAGAGCCAGGATAACCATAGATGGGGGTAGACACCTTAGGCAGTTAGGAGAAGCCAACACTTGGAGCTAGCTAGGATAACCCATGTAGGACTATGCGATGACACTCTCCCCTATACCCCTTATGATTTGTTATCTTTGCAAACCTTTGGAAGTGATTTAGTGTTGTTATCCTTTGGAAGTGATTTAGTGTTTTTATCCTTTGGAAGTGATTTATTATTGTTATGCTCTTAAAGTGATTTATTGTAGTTATGCATTGGAAGTGATTTATTTTTGTTATGTTTTGGAGGTGGTTTATTGTTGTTATGTTTTGAAAGTGAATTTTTGGTGTTGTGATTATTCATGTATCCTTGTTGCTTGTGATTGGTGTTGAGTTTTGTGCTTATCTGTTTGGATGATCTCGGTCAAGGATTATTTCTTGTCAGCCCCTTAGCATGGGGGGTGGGTCTTCGGACCCATGTGGTCGGGTGGAATGTGATAAGTACCCCATTGGGTTCCTAGTCGAGAATCAAAAGGTGCAGACTTGTGCCATTCTGGTGACTCTAGAATTGTGTTCGACTTGGAGCCAATTATGATACTTTGTATTCATCTTCTCAATTGTATCATTCCATCTTTTTATATGGTTCCCGTCCATGTTGGGGAACACTTTTCTATCATTGTAATTCTTGAACATTGTAATGTAACGAAATGGATATAATGTATTATTTTATCTTTGGTAAACCTTGTGTGGATATTGATCCATGGCTACTATAATTGATGTGTTGCATCTGTGGAAATATCCTCCTTTGAGTTCATATGAGGTTGGTGTGTGTATTATTATTGGGATTGAGTTAATCTTTTATATGTTGTGGTTACTCAAGTGGATGGTTCCTTATTGATGTATTTTAATGTATGAGTTTCAATTGTAATCATACATTTTTCATGGTTTATATTTTGGTTTTCATTCCTTATCGGAATTGTATGGGTTTAAGTTCATAATGTCTCCACGTGTACCCCAAGGGATGTAAGTGATAGTGGATTTGTTTAAGTGAATTTTCATGTCATAACTTAAAGTGCATTGCATAAATGTTGATCTTAAAAAAAAAATGTGTGGTAATTGTTGCATTAGTTGTCCTTTGGGGTTCACACAATAGGGTGTTACAATGTATCTCCTTTCTATATTTTTGGTAATATCATATAAATAATATTTTTTATGTTTTCATTCATGTTTCAATATTGTTTTTTTTTTTAAAAAGGCTAATAACCTATATATTATATTAAAATAATAGCAAGTAGTTAAAAAAGTGTCCAAGAGGGCCTTGTTATGCCTTGCATAACCACCCCATTTTAAGCTTAATTATAATGGGTCCCTCCTTTCTGTCTTGTTTTCCTTTGGTTTTTTTTTTCCTTTTCTTTGTTGTTTTGGTGGATGCGGAACCAGAATCAAAACCGAACTTTGGAATTTGTTCCAAGTTCCACTTTATGTTCTATTCCTGGTTCTGGTTCTGCCCCCTTGTAGTTGCTCTTTGTTGTTCTAGCAGGTGCAAAATGCAAACTGAAACTGAACAGGAACTTGTAATAAGTCCTAGTTCTATTTTCAATTCTGGTTCTGGTTCCACCCGTATGTTTGTTTTTCATTTTATCCTTACATTTTGTCGTAGGGAGTTTTCTTCCCTTCTTTTTTCTTTCTTGTCTCTTTCTTCATCATTTCTTTGTGTTTTGTCAGAGGTGCAATCAAGATGGAAACTGCACCTGTAACTTGGAGAAATTTTGGGGTCGGGTTTTTGTTCTGCTTCCACCCCCATTGAGTTTTGTTTTGGTTCTGCCCATTGCGTTGCGTTCGTTTGTTTGTTTCTTGTGTTTGGTCTCTTTTGCGGGGCCGGGTTCGAGAGGTATTTGGGATCTAGAGTCTTTCCTAGGTTTTGTTTCCTAGTTCGGTTCTGATTCTACTTCCGCCCTACTCTAGTACCGATTTCGATCGCTTGGTCGATTGGTTGAGTTTTGATCCTTGTTTTTGTGGGGTCAGAGTCAGAGCGGTGCGAGAATTTAAAAGTTAGCAAATACTCTTGTGTCTTGTCCCCGTTCCAACTCCAGTCCTGGTTCCAATTTTATTTTGGTTCTCGTCCCACCAGTATTAAAGGTAAGTGTTGTTCCTAGTTCTTTTTGGTTCCGCCTCCGCCAAAATTGATTTTTCGCTAAGTATGAGAAAGGGAAAGATG
>VDFB02091846.1:0-25435 GCA_007258455.2 Sequoia sempervirens | reverse complement strand
GCTTTTATTCTTTATTGTCATTGTGTGGATCTAAGTCTCCTAAGGACTCCTCGTGTACCCCAAGGGATGTATGTGTTAGTGAATCTACTTAAATGAAATTCATGTCATGACTTAATGTATTACATGTATGTTATGTTATCTTTAAAAAAAAATTAAAAAAAATTGTAGTGATTATTGTTTATTTGTCCTTTGGGGTTCACACGGCGAGGTGTTACACTTCTTTAACATAAGTTTTCTATGGTGAAGATTAAATTGTAATTTCTTTATCATTTAAAGAAACCCCTTCACAAAAATATTCTATTTTCAATCACATTGTTCATCCCATGAGAACTTATTAGTCTTCATATATTTCGAGTGCATTTTGAATATTTTGAATATATTTTTAAATCTAAGTTGTTTGTTTATAATTATTTAGAATTTAACATAAAATTCTTTATTATAAGTATTATTTATATTCTAAGTATAATATAAATTACACATGTAATAAATGTATTATTACATTAGATGTAGATTTCAAATAAAGTAAAACAATTAAGTGAAGTATAAAGGGAATTATAGCAAAGTGGGTTCTTTCAAAATTTGATTCATTTTTCAATAGAAAAAACTCACATTTCACAAAAAAATATCATGAAATAGAATTCCAATTTTATAATGTTTAAATAATATTATCTAAAATTTATAACCAAAAATATTTAGAAAATAAATTATCTTCAATAAATGTCATCAATTGTTTAGCAATATTTCAATAAAACTTAGAAAATTAAATTCGTATTAAAATTATTATCAAAAAATATTATAATAGATAAATGATGATTACTTTTTGTTGGATAAAATTTAAATTCATATTAAAATGACAATTTTTTTAATAGTCTTTTTTTAATTCCAACTATTGTTTTAATTTTTTTATATTTTTTTAGGAAAAAAATTGTTTGTAATTTTAGAATAAAAAATAAATTATTCTCACACATACACATGAGTGTCATGCATTATATAATAAAAGAGTATAGTATCTTAATTTTCAACTTATTTTTCATAATAAACTTATATAGTTTTCACTAAATTTTTTTCTACAAAGAAATTATTGTTTAAAAAATTCATTTGTTTACTTTAAACATAATAATACAATAATGAAAAATATTTTTGAATTATATCACTTTTAGTTCTAATATGTAAAATATCATTAATTTAATTTTTTTCTTTGTAAGATGGAAAGTTTTATATTATCAAAAAATAGATGACACACATTTGCTTTGCAGGAGAACACCCACCATGAAACCCTACTAGGGACCTTCAAGAAATAGGGAAATCTTGGCCCACCACATAGCCCATCCCTAAACACTAATTGTAAATACTAATAATTGCTAGACATACAAACTAACCCATATACATCCTACCTCCCTATGGAACAACCCAAATAAACCTGACAATTACATACCAAAAGGGTGGCCTTAAGCCATGACTCCACATACAGCATGATAGAAAAATATTAAAACTTATACATCATCATATACCATACCTAGACATGATCATTGACATCCAAAAACAAGGATACCAAACCTTGCATGAAGCCATTTTCTTTGGTGAAGTGATCAAATTCTATGACTCATTCAAAGTCATTCATCGCCACCAATCAAAAGATCTCTATAGGAAGCTTACTGTGACCACCACCACCATTCTATGTTTCTTCAATGACATTCCCTTTAAGTCCAAAAGAAATGGGTAAAGCTTTACTACCTCACCATGAATTTTAACCATGTCCAATTCCTAGGGTCTCAGAATACCTCTTCCTAGAAAGGGATCCTTCAGAGTGTCATCCAAACCACCCAGTAATATTTTCTTGAACAACTTGCCTACTAACACCTTCACCTCAGCCTTTAGAACTTAGAAATTAAGGATGAAAGTCAAGAAACACAAGACAATATGTGCATTCATCTTGAAGTACTCCTTGTATTCTAAGTTCCCTTTCCCTAAAATCATCTTCACAACCACCATAGTGAGAGGGTCTATATTAAGCATAATGCACTTGAGGCACTAGTCTGTAACCAGCCTAAATGTATTTTGTTCATCCTTTGACTCCAAGAAGATTCGAGTGCCTAAATCAAAGCAAGCAACCAAGTTGAAAGGAATTTCCACATTAAATTTTGATCACTCCTCCATTGCGCCTACTCTTTGCAAAATACCGACTATAGGAAGATAAGAATTTGGTGAAATTTATAGCCCTACCAACCTTTCAAATAACTAAGATGTGGCTACCACCTTTATTACCCTATACAATGTATCATTTTGAGGATGCTAGAAGCATAGAGCTATCATCACTTATATGAGTTGGCATGTGATAACTTGATGTCAAACAAACATGACATAACCTTAATCACCCAAGAAATCTTCTCAAAAACCAAGGCGATCAAAATAATAAAACCAGGTGATGATTATGCTACTTCTCATCATAATTCATGTCATAGACAACATATTAACACACACCCCCCTTCAACTTTCCATGACCCTACTCCCACCCATGAAGATGAAAATCCCCTCTAGCATGGAAAGTCACCCACCCAACTACCCACTTGAGTTAAGGGAAAATAAATTAGATTCTTGAAACCAATTCATAAATTTAAATTCCATCCGCCCCTAGATTTTACAATGCATCATCCTCTAAATTTGCTTCCCTGAAAATATGATTGAAAACCACCTATACAAATCTATCTAGAAGGTCGAAACCAACTTCTATATTGAAATTCAATTTCCATTGGCTTAACTTCTTGGTTCGAAGTGTATTTATGATCAAAGTAGAATCCCCTCCACAAGTAAGTTTTTTACCTTCAATTCTTTGCATAGGCGAAGATCGAGGATCACCGCTTGCATTTCTACAAAATTGTTAGTTACAACTAGGAGGGGAGATGCAATTTTTCCCATGTATTTGGATTTCTAGCCTTTGATTATACAAATTGCAATAGACACACCCAAGTTACCTCATGCTACACCATCAAAATTTAGTTTCAACCAACCAACTTCTAAAGGGCGCCAAACTAAAAACACCCTTTCCATCTTCGATGTCAAACTTTCATCCCCAAAATGATGAGGTTGTTATGCCAAAACTTATGCATCAGGCCATCCCATGTTGTATAGGTTCCCAAATTACCTTTCCTTTCCTTAAGTGAACATTTATCATCTCCACAATGCTTGCCTCTATTCTATTTAGTAATGAGGCCCTGGGAATTGACATATCTTGGAAAATAAATATATTCCTCTCTTTATAGAGCTCCCAAAGAAGTAAAAATGGACTCATGAACCACAAGCTCCGAAACATTACATTCTTCATGGGAAGCAGTCGTCCCATAGAGTAGGCTCTTGAGGTTATTTGGTAATGTTATATTTCACTAGAGCTTTGCACACAACCAATTCCAACAGTGTTGGGTCTAGGGGTATTTGAAAAATAGATGATTCTATGTTTCTTTTTCCTTCTTACATAGAAAAAACCTCAGAGGTCCTAAGTAACCAAGCTGAGTAAAAATTTTAGCCATTAGGATCCTGCCTCACTTGACAACCCATGTGAATATTCTTGCTTTAGGAAGACAATCTAGACTCCAACATAAAGTGATTGGGAGTCGAGGACTCAGCTGATCCAAACCTAACACCACCCTATACCCCTCCTTCACATTATATATCCCATCTAGTGAAATGAAACACCTTAGAACATGCCTACCTTGTCTTGGATAGAAAACCCTTCTTGCCACTACTTCTTCAAAAATTGAAACCTATCTATGATCAAATTCAAACACCTCTAGCTTTTTCCATCCATAGCTAGTGATGCCATCAACGCAGGTAACTTCCCACTAATCACACACCTTGCTTCCCCAAACATGCTTGGTTACCTCCTGAACTTGGGTCAATTCAGCAATATCCTTCAAATTTCAAAACCCTTCCCAAGAATCTTCCCAAAATAGAGCCTCACGACCCCCTCTGATTTCCAAAGTCATATGACTTAGAATCAAATGACAATAGCTACAAAGAATGTTCCAAATCCTTTATCCTTTTGGAAGGGAGTTCATAATGAATATGTTGTTTTATTCTTCATCTAAGTATTTTTCCTTCAAATCTTCACCAACTTCAGCTCTGGTTTAGAATGAATTGCACAAACTAATTTTGCACTAAAGGCTTGATTCTAAAGCATCAAATTCTTTAGTGCAGCCTCATCCACCTCCCTCCTTTCACAAACCATTTTCCATTAGATCAGTGGGAACTTGTGTTGATCAAAATTCCCTTGCCTAAAGAAATTCTTCATCTTTTGATTCATAACTTTGCATGCCCTGGTTGATACTAGAAGACAAGACATCATGAAAATATGGATCACCACAATTACTGCTTTTAGCATTGTCAGTCTACTAGCCTAGGAAAGCTAGTTGGTTTTCTAAGAATCAATTATTGCACTAATATTTTCAATCATAGGTTCCCAAAAATTCTCATGTTGTACCTCTTTTTTCCTATGGGAGGCCCAAGTATTTGCAATGGATCGTACCTTTGCAAAATCCTAAAGTGTGCATAATGTGTATTTCATTACTAATGCAAGTATTAAAGAAAATGGTTTTGGATTTAGCTTGACTCACCTCCTGGTCAGACACTCGAGCATATTGATCCAAATATTTATTGAATCCCTATGCTTCCTTCACAATGGAAATTCGAAGCAACATGTTATAATGAACAAACTGCTGGTGAGTGACCTCTAGGACCGTGCTCATGATCGAAATGCTCACTAGACACCCAATCTTTCTTTCCATCCATATAGCATGACCAAGGGCTTCAACCATAATTATGAACATGAAAGGAAAGAGGGGGTCGCCCTGCTTGAGTCCTCTAGAAATGCTAAAAAAGCCTTCTAACAATCCATTTAACAAAATAGAAAATATCAGGCTTAAAATTGATTCAAAATTCTAGTTTAACATACATTTATCAAATGTGAAGGCTTCCATGACCTTGAAGACGAAGCACCAATTCACTTTGACATAAGCCTTTTTGATGTATGAATTTATCAACATCACCTTTCTCTTCATTGTTCATTGACATCTGTCCAAATCCTATCCCACACCCACCCATCCCATCCTGTCCCATCCACTAACCTCCCACATCCATTCAAGTTCCAACCCATCCCATCCCATCCATGCCCACCCAACCTGACACCAGGATGTCCCACTTGAAACTAGGGAACCCATCAAGCCTAGGAGCCTTGTCTAGAATCAATTGGAAGAGAGCCACCTTAATCTGTTTTTATGAAAATTTACTCTCTAACATCACATTTTTTTCATTTGTTATGATTCACAGAATTACACAAAGGAGAGCTTGCATCTCCTGAAGGAAAGAACCAACTGGTTCATTAAGAGTAGCTTCGAAATAGTTCACCATGGGGTGTTGTCATAATAGTATATAATTCCCCGAGAGTGAACGACTTTATTTAAAAATCACATGTTTTTAGAAAATATAATGATTTAAGCCTTAAAAAGTTCCATTTTAAGGATTCCAATTGAAGAGGGTTTTATCAAATCACCTTAGATCAAGCCCCCTTGGATAGAACCTCGCTAGTTTTAAACCATACCTATAAATGCATCTCCTTTACACCTATCAAAATGCTGATAAAAAATCACTTTTGATTTAGATTTTGGGGGATCAAATGAATTCATTTAAATTTTATTTGAAATTATTATGGTATTCCTCATAACAAGCTATCCAATGAATATAATTTTAATATGTTTTGGTTTTGTTATATATTTGTTTTTTAAGTTTTAATAAACATAGTTTTTTCATCAAAAATGAATTTATTTATTATTCACATGTGGAAAAATAGAAGATTATCAAAAAAAAAATTGAAAAATATGAGTGGACCAGATATTGAAGTTCTTGATCCAACAAAAAAATTGAAAAATATGAGTGGACCAGATATTGTAATTCATTTGACTTTGAAACTTGATTAAGGAAAAAATATTCAATAAAAAACTATCTAACCAAGTGGAAGCACTAGATATCAGAGTTACAAATCTAAATTTGAAATAATTAGAATTTTATCCTTCATGGAAAAAAAGTTATGCATTATACAATGTGCGTCACTTTTTAAAAATGTTGTTTTCTGAAAAAAATCTATTTTCATGGGAGATGGGAAAAGAAGTGCAATTTGATTCCAAAAATTTTGAAAAAAATATTTTTAGAATCTACAAAGAAAATTTGATGATACTCTAGTTTGCATCATCTTCAAATTCCTCACAGTTTACCCGCTATAGGTGCCCGAATGAAAAGATTTAGTTAAAAATAATAATTTCAGTGTCCAGTTTGGCCAAAATTTGTAAACCACTATTATGAGATCACCCCGTGGTAGCCCTCATATCCTCAATATTGTCTAGAATTCTACCATTGTTGTTCTTAATACAAGAAATCATGTTTATATCCCTCCTTTTTTTTATAGAATAGTGAAATAATTTGGTATTTTTATCTCCTCCACATAGCCAAACTTCGCTTCATTTTTTTCTGTAAAAGGTTTCCTCTTTAGTAAGTAAATCCTTTAATCGAGTAGCACTTTTTCCTGATGAAACCTATCTAGATCCATCCCTTGTCTAATTACTTCTTTGTTTAATGAATGTAAGGCAACCTTTGTATCTCTCTTCTCTTCGAGAATATTTTTAAAGCATTCCTTGTTCCAAATTTTTAGTTGTTGTTTAACAAATTTCAGTTTTACCACAAATTTATACATATTTGATATATCTTGATTGTCTCCATCCCACCATGACTCTACTAGATCTAGAAAATGGGTATCATGAAACCACATGTTTTTGAACTTGAAAGGACAACACACAAGAAGAAAATCCCCAACAATGTCTAATAGCACTAGGAAGTAGTTCGACCTTACACAAGAGGTAATTCTACCCTCTAGAGTGAAGTGAAAAAGTGCATGTCACTCTTAAAAATGAATCTATCCAATTTTTATGTGATGTTAGAGAAATATTCCCTTCTATTTATCAATGTGAATATACCATTACTTTTATTGACCTCAAACAAATAATTTCCATCTACAAAGCCTTAAAAATCAATTGGTCACTATATTCTCCTCCTAAAATAATGAATTCCAAAGTAAAATCATTGCATAGCTTGCTCACATCTCATTATAAATCCCTCTTCTAAATATAGGAGGATGGACCATATAAATTATTGAAAAAATGAACAATAATATCTCATTATGTAGCTTTTGTGTTTTCATTGATTTCACCATGTTATATGAGTTATAATTGCATCACCATAAGTTCAAGCTTTATTCGGTATTCTAAACCATTATGTAGAAATAGTCATTATCCTCTGAGATTTTTCTCCACATATGCAGTACAAATAAGATTTATCCCTATAGTTCATATCTGATGTACAATACATATATCTACATCTATTTTCTTGATTGCATATGGTTCTAATCTTTATATTGGAAGTTATGAATGAAAAAATGTTGATAGGCACTATCTTGATAGGTTGTAGCATAGATTGGCATAGGCATTTTGGTCTGCAATCCTCCACTGATGAATATATTTTATTGCGATTTTGGGAGATGGTTCTTGGTTGCTTCTATAAGCTTGTAAATTCATAATTTCATGTGTACAGGTGCTCGTATGGTGATTTGGTATCACCTTGTTGTTGTATTTTGTTATTAGGTCTATCTGTAGCCAACCTAATCAATAGTTGATGTTATAATGAATTAATTTTGTGTCATGGATGTATATTTGACCTATCTTAGGTCCACACAACATGTTGTAGCTTACTACACACTTGAGTTATTCTTGGAAAAATTTTGTATGAGATTTAAGCTGGAAATTAATATTTTTGGTGAATAAGGGTTACATCTAATTAGGCTGACCTAATTGATGCTTGCAAATGAGTCAGATATATATATTGGATAGTTCTTGAGATTGAAAGAGATAGATAAGTATGTCAAGATGAATCAAGGTAAATACATATCTGCTAGTATGTGAGTTTATTAGAAGAAGTGTGTAAAGTTAGTTTATTGAGCATCAAAGGAACTGAATCAACACTTGTTGGGTGTAACCCTATCAGTTCATATTCTAATTTTAATCCATTTCTACATTGTATCTTTCTAGATAGTGAGCTTCCCCTTTTTGGACAGTGAGTCTTGGTAGTGAACCACCCTTTCTAATATCTTATAACTAGTTATATTATATTGTGAGCTAATCCTCACCATGATATTTCCCATTTTTGGTTTTCCATGTAAAGATCCTAGAGTTCTTGTGTTGTGTGCTTTTATGTTCTACTAATTATCTTTCTCATTCTTATTTTTATATGCATTGGAGCATTTGGATGGTGCATGTTCAATAAGTTTAAGAAGATATTGATTCAGCCCCCTCTCAGTATCTTGGGTGTTCAACAAAAAATGATCAGAATGAAGTTTAAATTGGAGGATAGACTTCTTACCTTGCAAACCATCCAATTCCTAGTAAAGATTATTTTCTCCAAATAAATTCTTTGTGGACACCATAGAGTTAAGATCCCACCCGAGGTGCCATCTGCATTCACCTTGATGCCATTCCAACCACACAATCTCTTGCACAGGTCCACTCTTACTAACTCACTTAATTTAGATTCTTGAAGCAAACAAATTTTGGCCTATAAACTAGCCAATTGGTTCCTAATGAGGCACCACTTGTTAGAGGCATTCAAGTGCCTAATATTTTAGGTAACAATCCTCATGGTTGTTAAGGAAGGGTGTTACCCTTCCCTACTTTGAGCATTTAATTAATCTTCAATTGGACATAGGCTTCCTTGTGCCTTTTTAGTTTCTCCTAGTGAGGAATCCTATTCTGATGATTGTTTTCAACACAATTAGGTAAAGCTTTTATGACACTTGCTGCAATATTCCTAACTCTCCCAAAACCTTAGTGAATATTTCAACATCTTGTGATATGGGAAAACTAGGGCCATCCTCTCCACCATGATGTTCTTCATTCAATTGGATGCCATATACCTAATCCACCAACTCCTCCTCATATCCAATGGGAATCACACCCTCCTTAGCAGCTTTGGCAATCTCAAAAAGTTCAAGCAAAACCTCCATTAATGAATCTAAATCATCCTCTTTGACTTTTGGCTCCATAGCCTCCAAAACTTATGTGATTTTTGAATTCAAAATTTAGCATGTTAAGTCTTTGCATTAGTCCACTTAGTGTTCCAACCCACCACTCACTAAACTAGCATCCTCCAAAGGATCCCTTTCAGCAACAAGAGAGCCAACAAGAGATCCATCCCATTTTTCCATTGGCTCTAGCACAAATACATACTATAGCTCCATACCAAGTGCTTCACAACCAATATCCCTATCATGCAAAACCTATGAGTTCATGGACGCTTGGACCAATAAAGGGCCACAAATTTTTTATCTAGCAATCTCCAACCAATAGTATCCAAGATTTCATTCTTTATGTTCATATCAATGACTGTGTTAAAAAAATTTACCCTATTCCATGAACAACTTGATATCTTTTTGAAAGTAGCTATTAGGTGTACATTCTATGTAGATTTGCACATATGTTCTCACCCAATCCTAATTGACTATTTCCTCTGCACAATTAAACTTCCCCATATGATTGCCAATGCTTCCCAAAATTTCCAACTTACAAAACTATAGGACCAAGTTTGGAAACCTATAACATTCCTGGATCCACTCCAATTTGTATTTCGTCAGGTCGAAACACAACTCCCACCTGTGAATTTAGAATCCAAACCCATCCTTGAGCTAGATCCCATTCAAAGTTTGATCATGAATGTCAATTGTTGGGTAGACGACTGCAAAGAAGTCATTCACTAGGGCCTTGAATTTCATTTCCATCCCTTACCAACCTTGCCACTAGTGAATTAAACTATCCCAATTCAAATTCTTCCCATACCAAATGACAATTAGCCCATGATGCTACTAAAAGGAAATGGATGGCTAAAGTAGTTTAGACCTGATCAGTAAAGATGCAGTTTTTTCTTTCCTAGCTTCACCTCCTCTACCCCGCTCATTTGAAGCACTTGGGGAGACTCGACACCAACCTCTTGAGCCCTCATTACCTTAGACCACACCTAAGCCCCCATGGAACCTATTCTCCCAATACCTCCCAGGGTGGGGAGATGCCCATCTATTGATTTTTAAATTCCAATGTTGACCATTCCACCCATGCTCTTGTTGAACTGACTACCTAAATTTTTTGAATTTTGGTGCCAACCCTCACTTGTCACCCTTGCTTATAATTAATTTAGGGAAACAACCTTTTTCTACATCACTTGCTTAATTTTCCTTGCCTCCTACAAACTGCCCATGTGAAACCCCATGCAACTTGTTACTTGCAACATCCTCGCAGCCTTACTTCACCTCGACTAGATCTCCTTCAAATTTTTAGTCTTCTTCACACTCCATCCATTTTCCAAATGTAAGTAATTATTATTCTTCAAAATAATAAACTATAATTTGGATGGATTAAAATATCATTAATTTTAATTTTAATTTTTTGAATAAATAATTTAATTTATTTTTTTGCAAATATAATAATTAGTAGTAAAGAGTTTTTCCAAGTATAATAATAATTAATATAAAATTTTAAACTATAAATATGAGTTTTTTATATATTATTAATTTTTTTTCATAAAATATAAATTTTTAAAATATCTAGTGAAACAAAATTATTTTTTCAATCAAAATATCTAGATTAATTTGTATGTATTTATATTATTTGAATATATAAGTTATGAAAGTGTAAGTAGTCTCCCTTCATAATTTACTTATAAAAAGTATCTTTTCTAGTGGAATCAATTTGAGAATTTAAATGTACCTACTAGATAATATAAAACATAAGAGAAATACATAGGGAATAATAAATTGCAATGTAGTGTATAATTTTAAAGATTTTTGCAAGCAATTCTAAAACGTGAAATTATTTTGAACTAGATATTATTATTCACATTGCACTGTAGTGTAAAGTATGAAATGGTCATGGGAGAGCATGTCTAATTTGTAGAAGAGGCTGAGTGTAGTTTTCTATTTAATAGTAATAAAGATCATATCATTTTATATAGTAAAGAGAGCATTTTTCATAATGCACTTTTAAATTTTCTATAAGAAATGGTTATCACAAGAATCAATAATTTGTTCTTTTTTTATATCTACCTCACATTGTGTTGGGGTTTATATTAATGTAGATATATTTAAGGTAACATCCATATTAGTATGATACAATGTGGATTTATTTTAACTATATTAGAAATAAAATAAAAATAATAATACATGTCTTATGACTATAGTGTTTAACTTTAAAATCAATGGATAACAATATTGTATATAGCATAACCTCTTTTTGGCTTTGTTTATAATTTCCATCCATTCGTATCAATATTACTATTAAATTTATTAAGGACAACTTACATATTTGAAATGCAAGTAGTTTTTGGAGGTAATTGATTCACTGCCCCTAATAATGGATCAGGATGAAAATATATTTCTAACAAAAAATTACGCAAAGGGCCCAAGGTTAGAACCTTGTCTAGCATATCTTATTGTTCGATAGCCTACTATAGCACCCCTCCAAGATTATGGACAATATTTGGAGCATTGGTGGAAATGATAATAATAAAATAGATATGAATTTAGTAAATGGTCAATGGTTCCTTGCCTAATCCTAGTTTGATTGGACTAATGTTTCTCTCAATTTCACTAAAAATAAAAAAGGAAAACAATCCTACCAACATTTGGTAGGAACTTCACAACAATGCAGCTTGGTTATTATTTCTTTTCAAGAATTTCCACCTTCCAAATTCAAAATAAAAATCTAAATTATCTTCGAGTTTAAAATGAGGGTTACGAGATTTAATGTTTCTATTATTTATTATTCTATATAATTTTTTGTAAATGTTTAGATTATCCTTGAATTTTTTAAAAACATTTTTCTCTAGGTTTAGTGTACAACAATGATTGTTTTGGATTTTCTTCCTTACAAGTGATATAAAAATTTTGATTACCAATTATTCTATTTTTTGAGTTCTTTATTTTCTCGACCTAATTAGCTAATAGGCTATATGTGTGAACTTTGGTCATAATTTTTATCAGCCTTCCTAATTTTTAGCCATTCTTGCATTGAGCTCCTAGTAAAAAAAAAGGTGCTAGATTTTTATTTTATTTTATAATTAAAATTATTTGGTGTGCCTATAAAGAAGGCTAGTGAAATTAAATAGTGGATGGAATCAACATTAATTTTTGTATGTTTTTTGTGTATTGGTGATGGTTGTAAGAAACTGTATGCCATTTAAAACCTTAGAAAATAGAGTGAATGCCAATGCAATTTTTTATAAGGCATTGTTGGGTGTCATTCTGTGGATTTACCTTCTATTAGTGTTGTGAGTTATTATAGAAAGCTTCTGTTAAAGTGCAAGTGTGATCATCTGTTGTCTAATTTCTGTGAAGGTGGTTGGAGGTTTTTTTTTTTTTTTTGCATGGTGTGATGGTTGCAAAAGCAATACAAAAGTGTCGGTTGTGATAATTATTTACCCAATTTTTTTAGGAGTTAGAAAAAGAATGGAGTAGAGAGAAAGCAAGCGAGAAGAGGTGCATTTGAAGAAAGTAGGAAGAGGTGTGGGAAGAGGTGCATATTAAAAAATAAAATTCTAGAGTATTTCAAAAACAATTTATGTTATTTTCCATAGGGCATTGTTGATTATTGTTCTCTATCTTAGTCTATATTGTTTCATTTATGGTTTCCATGTATTTGTGATGGTTGGAAGGAAATATTATTTGTTTTTGTGTTGGTTTGTTATTGTGAATTCTTGTGTTTTGTGGGTTTCTTTCATCTGGGTCACTATTGAAACCAATATTGTTTCATTTAAGGTTTGCATTTTGTGGTGAAGGTTTTGAATGGGTTTGTTATTGTGAGTTTTTTTTCTTTTTGGGTTTTTCCATCTCACTCACTATTGAAACCAATATTGTTTCATTTATGGCTTCCATTTTCTGGTGATGGTTGTATTGCAATAAAATAGTTAATGTTATATAGTTTGTGTTGTTTTCCATAAGGCATTGTTGATTGTTGTTCTCTACCTTAGGCTATATTATTTCATTTATGGTCTCATTTTGTGGTGATGGTTGCAACACAATAAAATAGTTAATGTTATATAGTTTATGTTGTTTTCCATAAGGTAGTGTTGATTGTTGTTCTCTAGCTTAGGCTATATTGTTTCCTTTTGAATAAGGTGCTATTGAAAAAATACTATATTGTTTGATTTATTGTTCACCTTTTTTGGCGATGGTTTTGCATGGGTTTGTTACTATAGATTTTTGTGTTTTGTGGGTTTTCCCATATGGTTCACTGTTCATAAAAATATTGTTCCATTTATGGCTTCCATTTTGTGGTGATGCTTGAAATACAATAAAATAGTTAATGTTATGTAGCTCATGCTCTTTTTCATAAGGAATCATTGATTTTTATTCTCTAACTTATGCTATAATGTTTCATTTTTGATAGGGTGTTGTTGAAAAAAGAATTTTCTCGTGTGTGGGGTTATTTTGGGTTTTTTTGCATGGGTTTTTCACTGTGAATTCTTCTGTTCTATGAGTTTTTTCATCTTGTTTTCTATTGAAACAAATGTTGTATCATTTATGGTTTCCATAACTCCAACAATTTCCAACATTGAATAATAGGTCTTCCACTTTGATTTGTGTGGTTGCAAGGGAATTAAACAGTTTATGTTATTTTTGCTAAGGAATTGTTTAGAAAGATTTGGATATATTGTTTCATTTTGCATAAGGAACTATTGAAAATATAATTTGTGTGCATGCAGGTTCTTATTTATTTTTTATTTTCTGCACATGGTTTTGTTAATGTGAATTCTTTTGTTTTGTAGGTTTTCCATCTAGGACACTATTGAAATCATTATTTTTTCATTTTTGGCTTTTTTTTTTGCCAATGGTTGTAATGAAGTAAAATAGTTATTGTTATAGTGTTTATACTATTTTCCATAGGGCATTTTCGAGTGTTGTTCTCTAGCTTTGGCTATATTATTTCATATTTGATTCATAAAACAATAGAATTTTTTAATAGATTTTATGTTGTTATCCATAAGGAATTATTGAATATTGGTCTATAGCTTTGGCTATATTATTTCCTTTCTAATAAGGTGTTGTTGAAAAAAGAATTTCCTAGGTTGTTGAAACAATTATTGTTTCATTTAAGGCTTCCATTTTGTGGTGATGGTTGCAACCCTACATAGTTTACGTTGTTTTCAATAAGGCATTGTTGGCCATTCTTCTTTACCTTTGGCAATATTGATTCATTTTCAATACACAATTAAATTTGGCTATATTGTTTCATTTCCGACAAGGTGTTGTTCAACAAATAATTTTCTAGGTTGTCATTTGTGCCATAGAAAAATGGCCCCCTATCATTTTAATTTCCTTTTAGGTTTTGGTCCATGGTGTTGGATCTATGTTTCTTTGATTTTATGTTGTAACATGGCTTTAACTTGCTTCTTTAGGTACAAAAATTCAAAGAATGACGTCTTGTGAAGGTGTTGTGAAGTACATTGTAAAAAAATTCTACATTCTCTTAGACTCTATTAATTACAATTAACCTAAAAATCACCTTTTCAACACTAAACAAGTCTGATTTTGAAGTGTTGTAAATTCTTGTAACAAAATTTCATGTTTTTTTTAGGCATATCTTCACTATTTACACCTTTCTCGTGCTAATTGGTCCCTTTATACCCTTATATGACTTAATTAAGTGTATTTTTGAATGTTATCCCTACAAACAACATTAAATACAACATTTTTCCTAGCACATGTTTTTAGGTCCTAGGTGGGACTCATTCACCATGGGTGGAGAATGAGTCCCCCTTGGCCCCAAATTCAAAATATTTTAAATTTCATTTTAGGATTTCATTCAAAATTACTTGATTTCTTCCTGTTATGATGTATGAATGGATACTAAGGCATAATAATTGTATAAATAAGTGATTTTCACCATATTTTAACCCCCATTCATCAAGTTCAACTATCCACCTATTCACTCAAGCATTCAAGCATTTTACATAATCTTTTCAAGCAATATTGAATAACATTGAAGTAGCCATTGACATTACTTCATACTTGCATCATCAAGGGTTAGGTAAGTTGATAGCACTTGCATCTTATTAGTTTATCTTTCTCTTTCATTTCATTATATTTTCAAGGGTTTAATTACCAAAAGTGGAGTTTGACCAAGGAAAACCCTTATTCACCAACCATTAATCATGTTTCCCCTATTGCATGTTTATTTGCATCCCTTTGTATGTAGATTTGACAAAATTTTAGGTGTTGAAGATTGATTTCCAAGTCAACTAGGTCCCTCAAGTCAACTTAAGTCAAATTCAACCTTGGAGAGAGCTATTTGTCCATTTTCTGTAGAACTGACTTTGACAACCCGACAACCAGACATGTAATACCCCTCATGTTACTGCTTGATTCTTGACATTCTCTGTGGTTTTTTGTTTGGCACATTGTGATTTTGATGATACTGTTGATATTATGTTGTGGTAGCTTAGACTGTTATTGATTATATACTCTTATGTTACCATGGATATTATGATGATATTTTATTACAATTGTTTTGATGAAATTATTTGGAATGCAGTAGTCTAGAGGATAGTAATTGATGATATTGATGCAAATTAATGTAAATTTATAATGCTTTAGATGATGATATGTTTTGGTGAGGGGACAGGTAGCATCACTCGTTCGCGAGTGCCCTGCTACACTGCAAATCCTTCTCACGATGCTTTGTAATTGATTATATGTATATATGTTGTGTATCCTTGTTGGATGCAAGCTTTGCAGGAATAAGACTCGATTCCACCTATTTTGATAGGTCTGGGTGAGCATTGTACCAACCCAATGGCAGGAAGTTGAACAAAGGTGACATGGAAGTATCTCTGTTCCAAAGTGTCAACTGTCTTGCACCTTTTTGGTTTTGTGCGTCTTGGTCATAGCCACTTTGTTGTTACATTTGTCTTGGTATGTTATTGTGCTTTCATGACTTATCTAATGTGGTGTATGATTTTATATTGTGATTTAAATAATTAAACAATTAATAAAATAAAGCATAAAGTAATTAATGAATAAATAAATGTTGTAGTAGTTTGCGGAAATATTAAATTTGTTTTGAAGAAAATTTTGCAAATGGTTGATTTTAATTATTTTAATATGCATGTATTTATTTAATTTGGTTATGGAAATGATAAATTAATAAATAAATAAAAAGCTCAATCTTTGTGGATTCGAATGTATTTGAATTTTATTTTTGGAGAAGTGACTTTTGGTATTCACTGGAAGTGGAAAAGGAAGAGACTTTTTGTGTGAGATTTTATTTAGAGGATTTTTGAGTTGGTAGGGGCTTGCATTATCTTTCCAACAGATTTTGGGAGAAATTTGGCAGTCAATTTTCCTATTATAGTATTGCATTCTTTTATTATTCAGAGAATTCATTGAGGAATAAGATTTGAGTTGAGGGAGGATCTTGGAGCTACTGCTGGGAAACAATCATTGGTAGAGGATTGGAATGGCAAGAGGGATAGAGATTCTACAGATCTTCTTCAAACACAGGATGCCAGGATCTTTTCTTATTTATTTGTTGTAGCATCAAATAAATAGCAATTGATAGGAATTGTTTCACTATGTATGAAAGTTTCATTTGGGGTTGGAATTCAAATGTTTGTGGAAAGAAAATCTATAGGGTTGTTGTTTAATCAACGGAAATTTAACTAGGGATCAGAATTGCTGTTTGTTAAAATGGAATTTGGTTGGGTTCTGGACTGTCAATTATTAGATTGAAATTTCTGGGAGCTTGGGACTGTTTATTTAAATGAAATTATTTGTTGGGTTTTTGCTGTTGATTATTAAAATGAAACTATGATTGGAATTCTGGAAATAACCAGTAGTACTGTAGCTTTGTCTGGAAAATATAATAACTCAACTTAAGAACAATCTCTTTACTGGGAAAACTGGGTTGTGTATACTCTTGTTTATATATAATCATGCATAGAAAAATTGTACAGTGTTTATCTTTCTCTATTTTTGAAGTATTCAAAATACAATATATATATATATATATATATGTATATATATATATATTATATTTGATATATACATATATATATATATATATATATATATATATATATATATATATCTATATATATACCCACATATATTTATATATACATTTACAAATGTTGAATGTAAATTTAATTATTTTTTAAACTCGCCAAATTTTGTCAGTTTATTTTATGTTTTTTGATATTAATAAACCACCAACTGAGTGGTGGTTTAGCCTCGGTCGTACCCACCACCCAGCTGGGGTTGGCACCCATGCGGTAGTCTCTAGACTGTCCATGGAAGTCCTACGGACTGCTGCAAAAAGTCCGTAGACTGTCCGCAGCCAGGTGTAAACTCCGTGGCTTTTGATAGCATGTGTCCATTCAAAAAAATATATAAACTATAAAATACACGCTTTACTTTTCTTTTAAATGAAAATTCATGTTTTGATTTTTAATATATGCATTTATAAATATATATATATATATATATCATATATTTATTATTTAATTTAATTATATTTTATGTCACAATTTCTATGTTATATTTATTTAATTAAATTATGTCTGTAAACAAATTGTTTCACTTTTTGGTATGAGAAATTTTTTATTAGAGTGGAAATGTGAAAGGAATTTCTATTAATTTGTTAAATTTTAAATTTGATAGGATAATATAGTAAAAAGGTAGATTGGGAACATATATCAGCATTGATTGTTTAATTCTTTATTTTAATATGTGTATGGTAGAAATGGAATTTAATATAGGAACTGAATAAGTTATCTTTTATTTTTATTTTGTGAAATTGTAGTCTTGTAGACTTGTGGGTTTTGGACATTGTTAGTTCTTTGATGTGGGAACCCTTTTTTTGTTAGTGCTTTAGTCTTCCAGAGGATTGTGATTTTGTTGAATTTATATCTCTTCACTTTGAGTTTCTGTTAAGTTAAGAATGGGGTGTACCGAATTATGAGATTTTGTTATGGTACTTCAATTGCGAGATGAGTTATGCCTCGTGTAATATTTTGTTGTTGCATTTCAATGTTTAAGATTGGAATGGTACAACCCCTATTTCTTTTGGTTTTGGTTGGGTCTCTAGGGAGAGTGGCTCCTCGTGGGGGCCGACGCCCCGTTTAAGGGGAAGGGCTCAAGATAACCCACGAGTGAGTTAGTAAACAAGTGAAAACCTAATAATTAACTTAGGAGGGTTGGGTAGTAATATCATTACAAGATTTTAAAATGGATGCCTCGACTTCATTAGTGCTTCCACAGACTAATGGAAGGCTGAGAAGGCCGTTGTTGGCAAGGTCGTGACCTTGTCTTCACGAGAGGTCTACGGCTCCACATGAGTCACCCTATGGACTGGTCCCTCCAGTTGGGAGGAAGGGCACAGGATAGCCATAGATGGGACCGACACCTCTAGTTGGGAGGAAGAGCACAGGATATCCCATGTAGGACTATGCGATGACACTCTCCCCTAGTTGCCCATGTGTTTTATTTTATTGTGTTCCTCTGGAAGGGGGTTATGGGAGTTGGTTTGGATTGTTGATTAAATCAATTTAAATTGATTTATGATTTAATGTCTTAATACATCTTTGGTGTACTTTTTGGTTCTATATGATCTCATTGTTGTCCAGATCTTGTACTCTTATGGTGTTATTGTACGATGTTATTATTTGTTTCATTGTAATTTGGAGTATTGTGTTATGGTTCTATGTTGGTACTTTTTGTATACTTGTACGTCAATCTTGGTCAGTTGACATTCTTGGTCGGAGTTACTTCTCTGTCACCTCTTAGCACAGGGGTGGTCGGGTGGAACATGCTCCGCACACCGTTGGGTTCCCCATCAGCATTCGTTGGCACAGTCTCATCCTTTTGAAGAATTGTACTAGTTGATATTCATGTATTTTGATAATCTTGTATATTGTATTCATCCCACATGATTGGGAATCTTGATGTAAATTATGTATGGAGATGTGTATTTAAAAGAAGTTGTAATATAAATTTCAATCTTCTATCCTTATTTGGTTATGTTATTCCTCATGGTTTTACCTTATGATGGAATCTATATATATATATCTAATGTTGTGATTATTAGTTCCTTTTGATATCTCATGAGTTGATGTTTTGTAATGTTTATTTTTTATGTGACCTCGTGTGCCCTAAAGAACATAGTCAGTTAAGTTATTGTACTATATTGAAGTTATGTTCATATACATGATTATTTGAGATTGGTTATATTGATTATTGTTGTTCTTTTAAAAAAAAAAAATTTGCATTCTTTATTTGATTGTTCTTTGGGGATTGCACTGCGGGCGTTACAACTTGGTATCAGAGCCAAGGTTGCAAACACTGGGGTCTTTGGGTAGTATTGTCCATTAGGAAACCTTTGTGTTTTTCTCTTGAGCTCTTATGTACCTTTGTCTTGTTGTGTAGAAGCATGCCTAGAGGCAGAGGTAGAGGTAGGGGTAGAGGTCGAGGAAGAGGCCGAGGTGGTGGCCATGGGGTCAACCAACCGAATCCTTCACCACCAAGTTCTCACGGTCCTGAGTATGAGGAGCAACAAAATTCTTAGAACAATTTTTCAGGTGGCAGACAAATTCCGGAACAGCCAGGGTTGGATGGTCAGTTGCAGCATCTTCTGGGTGAGCTTCTTGATAGATTGGGTCCTAGACCTGATGGGGATCAGCTGGTTGAGAGAGAAAGAGAAAGGTCTCCAAGGCATAGGGGAGCTGCAGTTGAGCAGGATACATTATTAGCAGGTCATATGAGGGATTTAATGAGAGCTCATCCACCTACCTTCGATGGCTCTGGAGGAGGGTTGGAAGCTGAGACTTGGTTAATTGATTTGGGCCAATGCTTCACAATGCACCCCTATAGTAGTAATACCAAGGCTCGATGTGCTGTTATGCATTTGCAGGGTTTCACGTCCACTTGGTGGCAGCTTGAGGAGCAGAAGTTGCATATGGATATCAATATGGTCAGCAACATCAATCTCAACCGAAGCACAAGAATGCTACTTCTCAACAGGGTGGTCACTTTCAATTTCGCAGGGATCGAAACCAGAATTGTGCACGTCAGGAGTAGCTTGCTTTGAGTTTTTAGTCTCCACCTAGTCGTGGGACCTTCCAGCAATCAAATGCTCCATCCGGGGGAAGAGGTTTTGGTTGAGGTTCTGGATGTTTCTCGTGTGGGCAGCAGGGGCATATTGCTAGGATGTGTCCTCAAAAGAGCGCTTCAGAATTTAGTCATAAACTAGCTATGTCCGAGCCGATAGTGGGAGACACAGGGAAATCTCATCGAGTCTTCACAACAGTGGATAATCGGCAGGCGTATCATCAGAGCACCATCATTGAGACTACAGGTTCATTACATAAGTTTAACATTTCAGTACTTTTTGATTCTTGTGCATCTGATTCTTTTATCTATCCTTTAGTTGTTGAGCGATGCAAATTGGGGGCAATAAAGCAAAGTGAAAAGTGGCAGGTTGAATTAGCTTCAGGATCCAAGGTTGTGGTTGAGAAGTTGGTATAGGGTTGTAGGTTAGAGTTAGGGGCAATGTCAACTAGGGTGGACCTCAGAATTCTTCCACTTGGTTCTTATGATGTGGTCTTGGGCATGGATTGGTTAAGCTCTCATCATGCTTTGATAGATTGTCACTGTAAAGCAGTGCGGTGTGTGGATGATTTTGGTAAAGAGGTGGAAATTGTGGGTGTTCAGAGGCCTATTTCCTTGACAATGATCTCAGCTATGCAGTTAAAAAGGTGTTTTCTTCAGGGTTGTCAGCTCTTTGCAGTATCGGTTAGTGACCTTGAGTCTGAGGGTAGCCGTGAAGTGTCTTTGAATGATTACCCTCTCCTTGCATAATTTTCTGATGTTTTTCCTAGTGGGATTCTTGGTATGCCTCATAGGTGAGAGGTGGATTTCAAGATAGATCTGGTGCCTAGAGCTGAGCCTATCTCTTGGGCTCCATACAGGATGACCACGCAGGAACTCCAAGAACTTTTTTTGTACTTAGAAGAATTGTTAGCTAAGGGATTTATTTTCCCTAGTGTCTCTCCTTGGGGAGCACCACTAATCTTTGTCAAAAAGAAGGATGGTTCTCTCTGTCTTTGTATCGATTACCGGCAATTGAACAAGGTAACAGTAAAGAATCGCTATCCCCTTCCCAGGATTGATGATCTCTTTGATCAGATAAAAGGGGCAAAGGTATTTTCCAAAATCAACCTCAAATCAGTATCATCAGTTGCGGATAGTAGAGGCCGACATTCATAAAACTGCATTTCATACTCGGTATGTGCACTATGAGTTCACAGTGATGTCATTCGGGTTAACGAATGCACCTTCAGTCTTTATGAGTCTAATGAATGGGGTGTTTCAAACCTAATTAGATAGGTTCGTCCTCATGTTTCTTGACGATATTTTTATTTATTCTAATTCTATGGAGGAACATGAGGTGCACCTAAAGCAAGTTTTGTAGTGCTTAAGAGATAACCAGTTGTATGCCAATCTGGCAAAGTGTGACTTTTATAAGACTGAAGTTCAGTATTTGGGTCATGTGATTTCTGGTGAGGGAATTTCTGTTGATCCTGCTAAAATCCAGGCTATCATGGATTGGCCCATGCCCACTAATGTCTCAGAAGTTCACAGTTTCATGGGATTAGCTGGGTATTATCGGCCGGATTCGTCTGCGAGGGAGCTTTTGAGGATTATTACATCCTATCACATCACTTGAGGAAAGGAAGAAATTTGCTGGTGGCAGTGTCATCTTGCTTTCAAACTCTTAAGGAAAAACTGACTAGTGCTCCAATTTTGGCAGTGCTAGATCCTTCAGGTGATTTCGTGGTTTGTACAGATGCCTCTTTGGAAGGTTTTGGAGCTGTATTGATGCAGGATGGGAGAGTGATTGCCTATGAATCTCAGAAACTGAAAGATCATGAACTCAATTATCCTACACATGATCTTGAGTTGGCCGCACTTGTTCATGCTCTTGTGAGATGGAGGAACTTCTTGCTAGGGCACCGATTTGAGTTGCATACAGATCATCAGAGTTTGCAATACATCTTTACGCAGCCAAATTTGAATGCAAGGCAGAGGAGGTGGATGGAATTTTTGTGTGGGTGGATTTTGAGGGTTAAGTATATTAGGAATTGGGGAAAATGTGGTGGTGATGCTCCTAAGTCAGAAGCGTGGGCATGAAGTTTCTGCAATGTCTCTTGAGGTGGTTGAAGGTAGATTCTTCGGCCCTTCCTTGGATAGTTGGTATTCATGGGTGAAGATGAGGGGTAGGAGTCGAGGTGGGAGGCTTTGAATTGTTGGTTATTCATTAGATTGGATGGTGCTGGAGTTCTGCAGATGATTGTATGTACCTTCTGAGGGGAGGAGACCTTCATACCTTTATTTTTATAGAGAGGTGCGGGCACCTTCACGTGGCACATCCTAGAGTTAAAGAAAGTATGCGGAATCTGCATCGCTCTATTTTAATTAGGGAATGAAGTGGGATATGTGACTTTGTGTCGATGTCTTGAATGTAAAGAGAGTAAAGTGGACATCATCATCTAAGCGGGATTGCTACAACCCTCACCTTATTCCGAGTGGAAATGGAGTGTTATTTCCATGGATTTCATTGTTGGGTTGCCTATGTCATCTAGACGACATGATGCTATTATGGTAACTGTTGATAGATTGACTAAGGTAGCTCATTTTTCTCTTGTTCAATCTTCGTATACGACATCTTATGTTGCTAAGGTGTTCATGAATGATATAGTTAGATTGTATGGGATACCACGGAGGATCATTTTTGACAGAGATCTGGTGTTCACGTCTGCATTGTGGACATCTTTGTAGTAGTCTTTGGGAACTAAGTTGAATTTCAGCTCTGCCTATCATCCTGAGACTGATGGTCAAACTGAGAGAGTTAACCAGGTGCTTCAGGATATGCTTCATATGTATGTCATGGATCAGCAATCACGTTGGGAGGACTATCTGTACCTGGTTGAGTTTGCATATAACAATGGGTACCATAGCTCTATTGGTATGGCTCCTTTTTAGGCTTTGTATGGTCGTCCTTGTCATACTCCTTTGAGTTGGGATCGATTGGAGGACAGGGTGCTTCTTGGACCCGAAATGCTTAAAGATATGGAGCAGCAGGTGGCTCACATTTGGGAGCATCTTGTAGCTGCTCAGGATAGACAGAAGAAGTATGCTGATGCTCATAGAGTTTATTGGCAGTTTACAGTTGGTGATCGGGTGTTCCTTCAAGTGCATCCGCAGAAGAGCCCAATTCGTTACGAAAAGGGTTCAAAGCTTGCGCCTTGCTTTGTGGGACCCTTTGAGGTGTTGGAGCGGATTGGATCTATTGCTTACCATTTAGCTTTGCCACCCAGTTTGTCATGGATCCATGATGTATTTCATGTTTCTGTTCTTAGACCATATTTTTCTTATGTTACTCATGTTCTGGATTGGAATGCTCTTCAGGTCGAGGATGGGTAGCTAGAACTCGAGCCCGTGGTTGTGCTTCAGCATCGGCGACTTACCCTCAGAGGCAGAGAGATTGATCAGGTGCGGGTTCAGTGGGACACTAATGATGAGACTTCAGCTACATTGGAGGATGCCTCTCGTATCAGCAATTCTTATCCTTATCTTTTCACTGGCTTCTAGGAGTAAGCCGAATTTTAGGGGGTGAAGGATGTAATACCCCTCATCTTACTGCTTGATTCTTGACATTCTCTATGGTTTTTTTTTTGGCACATTGTGATTTTGATGATACTGTTGATATTATGTTGTGGTAGCTTAGACTATTACTGATTATATACTCTTATGTTACCATGGATATTATGATGATATTTTATTCACTGATTGTTTTTGATGAAATTATTTGAAATGCAGTATTAGTCTAGAGAGGATAGTAATTGATGATATTGATGCAAATTAATGTAAATTTATAATGCTTTAGATGATGATATGTTTTAATTTGAGGGACAAGTAGCATCACTCATTAAGTGAAGCACCACTTCTTTGCAAATCCTTCTCACGATGCTGTAATTGATTATATGTATATATGTTGTATTGTATCACCTTGTTGGATGTAGCAGGCTTTGTAGGAATAAGACTTCGATTCCACCTATTTCGATAGGTACAGAGCATTGTATAATAGCGGCAAGAAGTTGAACAAAGGTGACATGGAAGTAACTCCATTCCAAAGTGTGTCAAGCTGTCACCTTTGGTTTGTGCATCTTAGTCATAGCCACTTGTTGTTATGTTTTTCTTGGTATGTTATTGTGCTTTCATGACTTATCTAATCTGGTGTATATTTTATATTGTGATTTAAATAATTAAACGATTAATAAAATAAAGCATAAAGTAATTAATGAATAAATAAATGTTGTAGTAGTTTGCGGAAATATTAATTTTGTTTTGAAGAAAATTTTGCAAATGGTTGATTTTAATTATTTTAATGTGCATGTATTTATTTAATTTGGTTATGGAAATGATAAATTAATAAATAAATAAAAAAGCTCAATCTTTTGTGGATTTGAATGTATTTGAATTTTATTTTTGGAGAAGTGACTTTTGGTATTCACTGGAAGTGGAAAAGGAAGAGACTTTGTGTGTGAGATTTTATTTAGAGGATTTTGGGTTGGTAGGGGGTTGCATTCTCTTTCCAACAGATTTTGGGAGAAATTTGGCAGTCAATTTTCCTGTTATAGTATTGCATTCTTTTATTATTTTGAGAATTCATTGAGGAATAAGATTCGAGTTGAGGGAGGATCTTGGAGCTACTGCTGGGAAACAATCGTTGGCGGAGGATTGGAACGGCAAGAGGGATAGAGCTTCTACAGATCTTCTTCAAACATAGGATGCCAGGTTCTTTTCTTATTTATTTGCTGTAGCATCAAATAAAATAGCAATTGATAGGAATTGTTTCACTGTGTATGAAATTTTCATTTGGGGTTGGAATTCAAATGTTTGTGGAAAGAAAATCTATTGGGTTGTTGTTTAATCAACGGAAATTTAACTGGGGATCGGGATTGTTGTTTGTTAAAATGGAATTTGGTTGGGTTCTGGACTGTCAATTATTAGATTGAAATTTCTGGGAGCTTGGGACTGTGGTTATTTAAATTAAATTATTTGTTGGGTTTTTACTGTTGATTATTAAAATGAAACTATGATTGGAATTCTGAAAATAACTAGTAGTATTGTAGCTTTGTCTGGAAAATATAATAACTCAACTTAAGAATAATCTCTTTACTGGGAAAACTGGGTTGTATATATTCTTGTTTATATATAATCATGCACAGAAAAATTGTACAG
>VDFB02091845.1:0-11374 GCA_007258455.2 Sequoia sempervirens | reverse complement strand
CCACTCATCAAAAGTGCACTAGTTTCTGCCTTTTCCACTGTGTTTTCTTCTATCAAAGACTGAATTTTATAAGTCACTCCATCCTTCTTGAATGAGTACTTATTCTCCTTGCCATGGTGTACTGCCTCCCTGTCATATTGCCATGGTCTGCCAAGCAGCAAATGGCATGCATCCATTGGTAACACATCACATAGTATCTTGTCTTGATACTTTCCTATATCAAACTCAACCCAAACTTGTTCATTGACCAATATATTCTGCCCTTTGTTCAACCAAGTAACCTTGTAAGGACACACATGGGGTATCTTGATGAGTTTCAACTTTTGTACTGCCTCCTCTGAGATGACATTATTAGTTGATCCTGAGTCTATGATGACCTTGCAAACCTTACCTTGTATCTTGCACTTGACTCTAAAAAGAGCTCTCCTTTGTTTGTGTTCATCCTCGGTAGGTGCTTTGATCAAAATCCTTCTTAACATGAGTTGTTCTCCTTTCTTTGAATCCAAACTTACTTCTGAGTTTTTAGAGTAGTCCTCTTCTTGGACATATGTAATCTTCCTCTCACCTTGTGAAGATGCTGGCTTGTCTGGAAACCTATAAGCCGGATGACCCAATTGTCCACAATTGTAGCATTTCATGGAAGAAAAGTGTGAACTTCTCCCAAAGCTTCCTAATCTGCCTCTTCCACCATTGTTAGAGCTTCTACCTCTCTACCCCCCTCTATTATTTTCCTCATGAGATAGTTCTCCAACCTTGGATTCCCCTTAACCTTTGTTCTCATGGCTTCTTCCACCAAAACCTCTTCTATGTACACCTTTAGAGTCTCTACCTCTTCCTTTACCTCTAGTATTGGAATCTTGTTTATTTTTCAGTTTCTCTTCCACCTTAATAGCCATTTGATAGTAGCTATGGAGGGTAGTAAGTGTGAAAAGACTCAACTTCTCTTATATGTTCCATCTAAGACCGTTTAGATACCTAGCAACCTTGATGCTTTCAACTTCTTGCATTCTCGATCTAAGGCTTAGTTTTTGGAACTCCTCTATATATGCAGCTACATCTAGGTCTCTTTGTCTGAGATTTTGTCTCTTCTTGTGCAATTGAATATCATAGTCTTCAGGTAGATAGTTCTCCTTCACTTTAGCCACCATAGTTTTCCAACTTCCTATGGGTTTCTTGCCTTCCTTCTCTCTTTCTTCTTGTAGAAACTTCCACCAAGTTAGTGCTTGTCCTCTTAGCCTTGATTTTTCTATCTTCACCTTTTGTGCCTCTGTAATCCCATCACATTCAAAGTGATTCTCCATTCTCTCAATCCATTCCATAACCAACTATGCATCCATTCTTCCTGTGAACACAGGGATAACTTCAAGTGCCTTGCCACTCAAAGCCTTCAATGCTTTGAGGAAGGGTTCCTCTACTAATGGAGGGTCAGGTTCTAGTTTTATGTTTTCCTCTATTTGATTCTTACCCTTATCTTTATCCTCTCCTAATTGTACCTTCATCTTGCTTGCAATCTCTGCAACCTCTTCTAGTTTGTGCTTCATCTCTTCCTTAGCCTCTTCAAGACGCCTATTCTTTTCTTGTTGCTCTATCAAGTCTCTAGCTAGATTTTCATTGGTCACCATGTTGTTCTCTCCTATGGATTCACTTCTTTCTGACATTCAATTCTCAATTCCCAAGCCTTGTGTGGCTTTGATACCAATTTGATGGGGAGACTTACCTTTCAAGAGCACTCTTGCTCTTCCCAAGACCTATTCTCTATTTTTCCTAGGGTATTCCTCTTACCCTATTCAGGGATCTCTCCTAAACCACTCTCACCTCATAAGACTCTCCACCAATTTCAAATTCTTCTCCATTACTTTCAATTCGCCACTAGGCTTCCCTGGGCTCCAAACTGACCCAAAGTGTCCTAACCACTCCAGGGGATAGGAAAGGTTATTATACTATCTCTTTGTTGATTTTACACCTCACTGATCCATCTCATTGGATTATTTCACCATTCTCCCATCGATTTCTTGAAAAACTCCATTTTAGGCCTTGTAGCCTTTTGCCCCAACTAGGCCTCCTAGAAATTGTTTTCTTGGCTTTTCTCAAAAACGGTCTTAACAACCCCCAAATATTTTTTGATATTCTTTCTAGTTGTACCCTAGGATTCAATATTTACCAGGTTTAAGGTTTCCCAAGTGGCCGTTCATATGATTTCCCTCATACCTCCCTAATTTCAAGGGTTTCAAGGGTTTTAGCTGCTTTTTCCAACTTTGAGGGCTTCAATGACCTCCTCAACTCTCCTCCTTGCAAAAACATGTCTAGAATACATGTTCCCACACTCCAATGCTCTTGATTGGCACAAACCAATCCATTTAGCAACTTTCTTTAATGTTGTCCTCTCCAAGCCACTAGCCAGAATGCACTTGCACTCGCCTAGTACTTGATAGTTTCTTCACTTCCCCTGCAAACAAATACTTCTAAACCTATATGTACATTATTTACACAGTCCCAAGATTTATTCCAAGTGGCCATGAGAGGAAAGCCATGGGAACTCAAGTGGGACTCATTATTCACAAAACTGGCCCAAACTGATAGTGAGTCCAAAAACCCAAAAACTTGAAAAACCTTAACCAGTTGGTCTAAATGACTAATCTAATGCTAGGTATAGTAATTAAATGGAACAAATGAAACACTCAAAGCATCAAGTTAGTCCTTTCAATCCATTCTTGACTAGATGAAGGCTCAAACACAAAAATGCTCTCCAAGTCTCAATTCGTGAAAATGAACTTCCAACCCAGTTATTAGGGTTTGGATGACCTTATATACCTTTCTACCATGTGCTAGGACCCTTGGGTTAGACTTAAAACAACATTAATGCTATTTTTCAACTTTTAGGCCAAATTTCCAAGGCAACATTACCAAAATGCTCAAATTGCCAAGATTTGTCTAGGAACTCATAAAGTTCAAGACTCTAAGCCAAACCTACCCTAACAAACTCTCAAAAAAAACCTAGGGAATTTATATCATAGTCCTTATTCCCTTGGTGGCTGGCTAGAACCACCTACAAGCCAAAAATACTAAGATCTTCCAAAAGACCTTAAGGTGCTCCTGCACCAGTTTGGAGGATGAAACTTGTTTGGATTTGTGAGGGAAATTTCACATAAAGGTTGCATCTATATGCCAAGCATAGTGGATTTTAGCATCCCAATATTTTTCTAAAAAAGTTTTTGATCATTGTAATCTTGGTTATGAGCAAACAATTGAAGCAAAAAAATTGTAATCATCAAGTGAGTTATTTGAATTAAATACTCTATTCCACCCAACTTATATGTGTAGATCTATTTATCATATGTGAATGTTTTAGATCTAAATATCTTGTTTAAATGTTTTGGCTGATTTTCATTGAATTATTTCAAATCTAAGAAATTTGTATGAATAATTTAGTTAAGGATCATTGCATTTATCATTAAGCCTATGGTCAAATGTTCTCATCCTATGACATGAGTCTTGAATTGCTTTAATCAGTTCTGACAAGTCATGACCTCTTGATTGGGAAGGCTGTAACTCCCCCATTCATTCAGACAACCAGATGTATGTTTGTTGACAATATCAAATAAAACCTCTAGCCAGGGTCTGCTAGTGTAGGGAGAAGCAATGCATGAAATTTTCTTTTTGATTTGGGCTAAATGTGATTAGGACAAGCCCTGACAGGGTTGTATCAAATCCCAAGAGAGAGATATGTTGAAGAAGAAAATAGAGAAATTATAGTGAAAATGTGCATTAGCATGTCTCATTTTATTTATAGAAGAAAGTACAGTGCACAACAATCAAGCAAAAGCTAAAATCCATCTATGAAATAAATTACTCACTATCAAAACTAACCTTCAAATTAAAGAAGAATTTAAGAAGCTATATTTTCATATAGCTTCTTCAAATGTATTTAAATTATTGTACAAGGAACATAAAATATTAGAGATGCACTTTCCAAGCAATGTTGTTTTCCTATTAGTTTATGTAAAACATAATTATTATGGGGATTCTACTTAAGATTCAATTAATCAAGGAAATCAGAAATGTTTTGGAGTTTTGTTCTACCAATGCAATTATTTTATATACTAGCCATTATGGAGAAGCGGTTTATACAAATAATTGAATCTTCTAGTCAACAAATGGTCACAACATCTTGGGATGGAATGATTAAAATATGAAACATTGATGAAGGAAGAGGTAGTTGGGCAACAAATTTTGGCTCATCTAAGAAGACACAAAGTGCCAGTAAGTATATGAAGAATGGTCATATGATATATTATTAGTATTCATATGGGAGTCTAGCCATATTAACTTTTTGAAAAAGGTGAATTTATGTGATATAAAAAAATTGATGGTTACAAATGGACCACCAAATTTACTAAGGCATGGGAAAGTTGACAAAGAAGAAAATCAGATGGTGTAGGGTTAATCATATGAGTATCTAGATGTTACTTATGCAATGTGAAATAATGCTTTGAGTTTGAAAGATGTGCAATGCAATGTAATCAGCAATATGAATATAAACTACATAATATTTAACCATTCTTTTTATGCTATTGTACATTGATATTTAACCATTGCTTCAAAGAGTTTAATCATGCACATGAGGAGGAAACTAAATTTTGATTGTCAACTTCTATATATATCAAATTATCCAATAATCAAATGTATGTCCATATACAAAAATGGCATCAAGCGCCAACTCAAACAAAGTTTTACAATATGTGGCATATGCCATCACCGATTATCTATTCAAAATTTACATGCCAAAATGTCTATATCATCCTAAACTACTGGTGGATCATCAAAATGGAGCCTCTTTGAAGCACTCATTAGCTCTGAAGGTAGTAGCTGCATAAGAAAAAGTCAAACCACAATTGAGATTAGTTATACTATATAATTTAAAATTGAATAATTAGCATAAAAATCAATACACATTGAATTATAATTGAACTCTAAAATTGAAATCTTGATTACCTGAAATATACATCTCTTTGAAGGGTCAGAAGTCCTAGAATATACCCCTCTCAAAGAACTAACCAAACCAACTTTTGTAATGTCAATCTATATATGTGAACAAAAAGCATGAAATTGATCCAAGTTAGCATAGAATTGTCGATTAATAAGAACATATTTACTTAGAAGCACAAAATAAAATAAACCCCATACCTCTTTTAGGTTGATCTTTTTTTGTATCTCCTTTGGAGTGTCACCAACACCCCTCCTCCTTGAGCTGCTTCAACACCTACTCCTTCAGGGGTTCCAATACATACTGCTTCGGGTGTTGTGGCCCTTGTCAACAAGGACGTATAGCTCATAATTCCCTACACATAAAAATGACAAGTACATATAAAACTACCAATCTATGTCGATGTATGTATAATCAATATAAGATCTTAAAAATCCTAATTCAATCGAATTTGAGTTCAATTACCTTTCCCTTATCCAGCACTATGCCTCCATAGTGCGAGTGTCACCGCGTGTCATTTCGCACTAGGTTTTGCTACAATGAGATAGTAGATAAACATATAAGTTAATATATAATTTCATTGTCTTAACAATTCCATATTGACAAGCAAATACTCTGATAAAATGTAAATGAGTGGTGAAAATAAGATCTGTGTGCGTGTAGAGGCCAAATGTAATGTCCTAAGGTGCTATAAATGCGTGTGAGCTCCTCTCGGACATTAGCTGGTAAATAGACCATGTAAATAAATATTAGTACTTGATACTATCTCTTGTGTAATATTCATTTTTAAAAAATGCAAGTTATGAATTTACACCTTAAATATTACATGTGTAACTATTCCAATGTCCACCTCTCTAGCAGGAGAGGACTTTGTAGGGTGTGCTCCACTCCCCTGCGTGTGGTTTGCTATAATATCCACATCCTAGATGTCATAATCAGAAGTGTCTAATGGGATGCTTTCGGGGGTTGTACAATAGGATCCAAACATATTTGTTGGCACATATTGCAAATATGTGGCACAAAAATATGTGGACCTGAGGAGGATGATGCAGCAGCACTGGATCCATTGCCAAGATCACCATACTATGGCTGAGCTACTAAAGAAGCATGGGAAACCAAAAGACCACTCAAAGAGTGAATGGCCTGGATAGTTTGTGTGGCTGCATCCTCTGTAATATTTGGATGTTGTACTGGAGGTGGCGGAGGTAGGGGAGGATAGGGAGAATGTGGGCACCTAACCTCTAGTTGCCTCACGGCTGTCACGAGACATACCTCTCTAGCATACAGAAGGTTTTAATGTCAAAGTAATTGACATGATGCCCTAACAAAACTTCGGGATATAATTTTTTATAAATTAAAAGGGCACATCAAAGATTATTGTTGGGTGGTTTATCAAAAACCATACACCAAAAGATCCCAAAATTTATCTACTATGCCCCTATCGTGCACCATTTTATAGAAAGTTTTTTGGCTTGTTAACATTAAGCTGGAAAAACCCGGTGCTGGGGTTAATAAATAAAAAAAGAGGCTATTTAAGGATTTTTTTATTTGGAGATTTTTCACATCATCATAAGACATTCCACATGCATAATATTTCCTTATGGTTTCTTTCCATGAATGAAATGCATTATGTTGGGTGGAGAGGGTTTCTACATTTGTAATTATTCCTGTCAATGTGGTTGATATATGGGATAATCGAGGGATTTTCCTATAAACATCACAAATGCCCCTTAATTGCTCTAATTTTTCATGAATTAACTATTCAATTGATGGTTGTGGAGGTGGTGGAGCATTTGGAATTTCTGTATTTTGATTCTCAGCTGGTGGATTTTCATTTTCAACTAGTGGAATTTGTGCATTTTCATTCTTAGCAGCCATAATGCCTGATTAATCTTAAAAAATAATTAATCTAAAATTAGATAATATAAATGAAACACTATTTTTAAATCAAAATCCATTAAAAACATTCATTTTTTTATCAAAATCTATTTTGAACTCAATTGTTTCATAAAAATTAAATCAAAAACCCTATTTTGAAAAAAAATCCACAAAAAACATTCATTTTTTTATCAAAATCCATTCTCAATTCAATTTTTTCATAAAATTCAATCAAAAACCCTATTGTGAAAAAAAATCCACAAAAAACATTCATTTTTTTATCAAAATCTATTCTAAACTCAATTTTTTCACAAAAACTCAATCAAAAACCCTATTTTTTAAAAAAATCAACAAAAACCATATGAAATTATTCAAATCTAAATCAAAATTGAATCAAATCAAATGAAAATAAATAAACTTACCTTTCCAAATCGAATTTAGCCTATATCGGATATCCGTTACGCGAACAATGGATGAACAGTGTGCCTACAGGTTCTTCTCAGTCGAATGAGTTCAAAAAAGAGACATAAGTGTTTAATATATACTTTTTACAAATCAGATATCCGATTTGGATCGCATATCCGATGTGTAAAAGTAGCTTTGGTGTTTGGCATGGTGACACCCGAGCCTACAAAAAGTCAACATGTTCTTTTCACATTTTCTCGGTCAATGAAAAACGTGTTTTTTTCCTCATTTCCACTTTTTGGCCCACCATTGGCACCTCACATACCGGATAATCACAGCGGATCAAGATGCAATTTGGCGGAGAGATCTACTTTTTCTTCTAAGAGATAAGGATTTAGAGTATGATCAATTTTTACACAGAAGATAATCCTATTCAATTCTAATGCAAATATTCAAAGGTAATAATTTAAGGTAATTCTCTATTAAATTTTGGAATTCAAAGCACGTTTTCAACTACAATTAACAATAATTTCTTTTCTGATGTTTATACAGTATATTCAGCAAATGAATTCTACCACAAGCAAGAACATTTATTTACCTCAAGTTACAAAACTTAACTGATTGTAGTCATGCATTCGAAAATTGCTCAATCAGTTATAATCATTAAATATCTAAGATATTATCCTTCAACTCATACACAAGTTTTTAGATATTTATTACTTATTGTAAACTAACCATTTTAAAATATCAACTTTTCACAAGAATCCAGTTTGCACAATTAATTCCACAATTACATTTAAATAATTACCATTTTTAAAATTATCATTCACTTTTAAATAAATAACTTGTTTAATTTATTTTAATAAATCAAACCTTACTCATAAACATTTAACCTAATATTTTAACAAATTTACATTTAATCAAATGTATTAAAAAATAATCCATTTAACTAAATTAATAAATAATTAATTCCCAAAAAAATAACACAAATAAAATCAACACAACAAAACTAAACAAAAAACGACAATGGGCGGCAAATGGATACTCGTTCAATGAAGAACGATGGCTAAACGAGGACCTAACACTATCTCTGGACCAACATAATTTCATTGGATTAGGGTACACTCAGACCCAACAAGTAGGTGGAGCCAATACCCGGTACCTGTATCTGCATAAAACATCACTTAAACATATTATCATATATCGGAAAACACACTGTGAAGAAGAATCACAGCATAATAGGGTACTCAAAAGTGAGTAGTGCTACAATGTCTTCACCAAGATTGATAAGCATCATTATATCATAAACATATATCACATCATGATAACCACATTAAAACACAAAATAGCATAACCATAACATACACGCATCAATCATAATGTCTTCATACGAACATAACCAAATAATCACGATATCCAATGAATAGCATAACCATAACACACACACGTCAATCATAATGTCTTCATACGAACTTAACCAGATAATCACGATATCCAATGAATCATCCATAAATTTTAACAACTAACATAACATCAGTGTTGAAACTAGAAGCAATACAATATAGTATCCAAAACAGCTAAATGACTAGCAAACGAACACAAGCAATCTAATACATATAGTAGCAACTGCTCGTGAGTTTTGTTTTGTCTGTATTCCATTTTTATTTGGCCTTGTTATTTTCGATGCTTATATATAAGTTATCTATAAATTTATCTATCTCAAAATGAAACTCAAATACCTCATTTGTGTGAAAGGGTTTGTATATTCTTTTTATTTGACTATCATCCTACAATATACATTGTTTGAGATCTGAAAATTTTATTTTATTTTGTGCTTTATTTTGTTTTATGAATGAAAAAAAAAAAAAAAGAATAGTAGGAAAGCAAATTTGAAATAGTGTATGTTCATTGTATAAATAAAAATAATAATAGTAAAAATAGGATAGTGAGTAATAAAACATAGGTAATACATAAAATTTAAATATTTAAGGGGTTGATGAGCTTGGCTGGCTCCATTTAAGTCCAACATAATATTATTTTATTCTTTTTCTTCTTTTTTTTACACATTAGCTCGTCTAAAATACATATTAAATATTTTCCAAAACTTAACAAAGAATTTAGCAAGAAGATTTAATACTCATGTCAAGAGTCATGGAGTAATTCAATAATTGTACTTATGAAGTTATTGTGATGAAAATTACTACTGTTAATATAAATAAGGTTACATTAATATAAATAAGATTATGTTAAAATAAACAAGGTTAAAGTGAAATATGGAGCTAAAAATTTAATTTAATTTTGAATTAATAATATAATAATATTAGTGTAACAGGATCATGGATAATATTTTAAATGCATTAGTAGAAATATTACCTTAGTGTAAATGGTGGGAGCCAAGAGGTAATTGCTGAGAATATTCGTTGTAACACAAATATTTGACAGCAACGCTTGTAAGTCAAATTTTGATAAAAAAATTATTAGCATGCATAAATGGTAAATAAATAAGAGTGGATAAAAGGTAATTACATAAATAAATAATAGTGAATAAAAGGTAGTTAAATAAGTAAATAAATAAGAGTGGAATATATCTATATATATATATAGTAATTACATAAATAAATAATAGTGAATCAAAGGTAGTTAAATAAGTAAATAAATAAGAGTGGGTAAAAGGTAATAAAGAAATAAATAATAGTGAAAGGAGAAAAAGGGGGTAAAAGTAATTAACTAATTATCAATATGTTATTATATATTTATTTATTTATTTATCTTATTAAGAATAAGAAATTGATTAAATTAATATTAAGTAAGAATAAATAATGAGATGCATAAATTTGATGGTTGATATATAACTACTCTCCCCACTTTCACATTTTAACTTCGCGTAAATAAGTAAAATTATGTTTCTTCTAGAAGAGATAATTATTTTATTGGTCTATGGATCTAATAATACTTATAATAACTCGGGGAAGGTTTAGTATCTCAATAGTTGTAATGATATTAACATGGGAGTTACTATTAACAGCATTATTAATGTGGAAGTTATAGAATGTATTTGATTATTAAGTTATATAATGTATTTGATTATTAAAATGTTCCTAATAGTCATCTCTCTATATGTGAAATGTAATGATGATTTAATATTTTCTTGGAACTTATGCTTTTGATTTGTTAGTGAAAGTAAACTGCGTATGTTAAAATAGTTATTGGGATATTTCGAAATTATGCTTCTTTGTTTGTTTTAAATTGTGAATGGATACAATGTATTTTTTTGTTTATTATAATATTAAATATTTAATTAAACATTCCTATAGAGAGTTAGTGAACTAATTGTACAAATAAATTAAGATTAAAGTGAAATATTATCTATGATAAATATTAAATGTATTATGTAGTTGGAAGAGTGGGTTTATCCATGAGGAAATTAAATGATTTAACTAATATTATCTCTTCCTATGTGGTTGATCAAGTAGGTAAGTGACTTACATCTATAGATAATTAATGAGATTTGATTAAATATATGGTCTAGTTTGTCTTAGTGGTGAATAAAGTAGAAAGTAGAAGTGATGTTTATGTATGAAGTTGACTCATGATTACTGGTCTATTGAGAGTTAGTTTTAAATAGTGTAGGTCATGATTGCAACAATGTCTATTTCTTTGTGAGGAATGATGTTTGTGATCATGGTACGTAAGTTGATTTTGTTCAGTATGGTTGGTGTTGTGGGTATGTGCAGGATCATGATGGGCCAAAAAGCAGCAATATGATGGGTATGTGTAGGGTATGTGGCTGACGACCTTTTTTTACCCAAAATTGATGAAAAGAAAAGGATTTTTAAAGGAGATTCTCAACTTTCCAAAAATATAAATTATGATTTACTTTGAATTTAATAAATAATTATTATTCATTTTCAATTTGAATTATGACTAAAGTCTTGATTGATAGGCTAATTGAAAAACATCTATAGCTTTCAAATGACATCACATTACGACATCACATTTTTTGAATCTGAAACATGCATCACATTTTATGCTTCGCATACTATAAGATTTAAAAAAAAAATGAATTTCATGAAGTTTTGACCAAGTTAAGGTGGTAAGACATATGAG
>VDFB02091844.1:0-19655 GCA_007258455.2 Sequoia sempervirens | reverse complement strand
GCACATGCTCGAAAAAACTACCAAGACAACTAGTTATTATGTTGGTAACTTTTCATGAATTAACAACTCAAATTTTGCTAATATATTTGGATGATGAGAGTGGCTTTGAACTAATTAGAAATAAAAGAAATGCGTATTGTCAAATTCATTTGATCTTATCTTAATTTATTTGATTTTTTAAGCACAAAGTCTTTTTAAAAAAGAAAAAATTGGAATCGTTAACAAATTATATTAATCATCATCAAGAACTAGTTACAATATGAATGTGGTCGAAGTGGTCACATAGAAAGTATAACAACCAACCAAGCACCAAGAATAACAAAACATAGCAAAGTATAAAGATCGCAGGATCACATGATCCACAACTTAAACATTTAAAACATACATAGAGAGATAAACAAAATTACTTTTCAATTCATTTCCCCTTATCCATGTTCCTACTCAGCTTGTAGGAGTCAATTCTAGCTATTCGTGTCAACATTCTGATGTGAAGCTTCCATGTGTCTCGCAACCTCATACTGGTGTTGTTTTGAGTATTGGTTCTGAAAAATCTATGAATTCATTCTTGAATTTGTTGTCCACCCCTCGTAGGTCTTGAGGCCAATAGTCTGCATCCTTAATGTCTTCTTTGAATAAGGGAGCACCCCCCTCATCCAACACCTTCATGAATCTATCCGCCAATAGCTTCAAGGTCATAGTCACTTGTTCCAAAATCAACAATAGAGTGAGTCTACTTGACTTAGTAAGGAGCCTTTGCCTACCTTGGTACAAGTGCTCATTCCTTTTTTTTCCATAGAAACCAAAGTACTTCAATGGATAAAACTTACCAGAAAAAAACAACTTTACTTTTTAGACCTTTGACATACCCACACAAAATTTCAAACTAAGAGATGTTTAACCTATTGTCCCACCTCCATAACTTTCCCATAAACATAGACCAAATAGCCTGGGCATATAGGCAATAAAATGAAATTTGTTCAGTACTTTCAAACTCATTGCACACACTACATACAACATCAGAGGGACCAAGCACCAACTTTTTTAACCAAAGCAACCATCTAAAACAACATTTTTTTGGCTCTATGTATCTAGACCAACACATTTTGACATAGTTATTCTACTTGGGTTTATTGAGATTAAGGTTCTAGTTTTTGTTTACATGGTTTAGGATTTCATACGGGTTAGTTTGCATTCTGTACAGATTCATGGATTTGATAGTCAAGAGCGGGGAGTCATCTTTCCATGTCCAATTTTCCAGTCTTTGATCATTGTTTACTTTGCTACCTTGCCTCAATGCTTTTACCAAAAAAGAGTGTTCTTTTTTGAGTCCATGGGAGGTTGAATTCACACTTTAATTGTTCCCACTATTTTATTCCATTACTGCTCATCACGTCACTGAAACATCTAACACCCATTTTTTCCCACTTGAGGGTAGAGCAACCTCTAACCCGAGCCAACAACTTAAACCATGATTGTAAAGGTTCCACCATACCGATCTGAAACTAAAATACACATCTCCATTCTCACCTTTCACCTTAAGGAGACTTTTAATAGACCCTTAGGCCCTCCAAATACTGGCAAATACAGTCGACGTAGTTGGTTTCACCTCATGATTTCCAAACAACACATCATGTAAATACATTCCATGCCACTCGTTAGCTTTTTTTGGAACAACCTCTTTTAAGTTGTTCCTTATTAAGACTTTCCAGGGCTCAATTCCTGATAAAGTCCTCACAATCCATTTTATAGCTAAGGAAATACCTTGAATTTGCAGGCCTTTTAACCCTAGTCCCCCTTTAATCTTTCCAACACAAGACCACTACCATTTCACTACATGTCTCCTCTTCTTCCCCTTGCCATCCGACCACAAAAAGTCCCTAATGAGTTTTTGCACCATGTTGATTTGATAGCTAGCAAAAAACCAAGCAGAGGCATAGTAGATAGAGTATGGGGCTAGAAGTTTTTGACAAACCCGTACTCTCCTAGCAAGAGAGAGGTAGTTATTATTCCAACCTTTTAGTTTTTTCTCAATTTTTGTGAACATCCAATTCCACATTTCCTTTAATAAGGGATTCATTAAAAAACGAGATCCCCAATTATCTCACTATCTTATCCGGCCTATGCCACTGCCAAGTAATCTTGGAGTACTAGCCAGGAGGTGTTTGATTCCAACTAAGAAGCATAGATTTAGATTCTAAAATTTTGGAGCCCAAAGCTTGGAAAAATAAATCAAGTCTCTTAATTAGGTTATCAATGTTCTCTTCTTCTAACTCAGGGAACAAAGTAGTGTCATCTACAAACTACATATTTAGCAGTGAAGAGTTATCCAAGAGGGTTAATCCTCCTAGAGCAGGACCCAACTTATCTGTTCTTAAGATATAGAATAGGGCTTCTAAAACTATCACAAATAATGATGGTGCCAACGGGCAACCTTGCTTTATAGATCTGCTCAAGGGGTAGACCTCTGACAGTGCACCATTGACTTCAACTTTCTCATTAGCATCCCTGAATAAAACTCTCATCATATCATAAAACTCATTAGGGAATCCAAAAGCTTCCATCATAGCAATCACAAAAGACCACTCCACTCTATCATAGGCCTTCTCGAAGTCTAGGAGTAGGATGCCAACATTTTGTTTGCTTCTTCTAGCCCAATCCAAGGCTTCCCAACTAGTTATCAAGTTTTCCAGTAAGCATAAAGTCTTTCTAAAAAATACTAGAAATAAATAAATCTCGAATGATATTAATTGACTAACTTATTTTAAGTCTTGTAACCCAAAACAAAACTAAAGGTAATTTGTCTACACAATTTCAAAAATATAATGGTTAGTTATTTTCCCTCATGAAATTTCTAGAAGCTAAATGAAAGTTGATGTTTAGATTTTTGCAGTTTGTTCTTTTGGTTTAAGCATGGGGTGATCCCACAATACTAGTTTACACTTTCTCAGAGATCTTGATTTTTGCTGAAATCACATATTTTTAGAAAATAATGATTAAGCCTTGAAAAGTTCCATTTAAAGGATTCCAATTAAAGAGGTTTTGATCAAACCACCTTAGATCAAACTCTCTTGGATAGAACCCCGCTAGTTTTAAACCATACCTATAACGGAGTCTCCTTTACACCCATCAAAATGCTGATTAAAAACCACTTTTGATTTATCTTTTGGGGGATCAAATGAATTCATTTAATTTAATTTTTTGTGAGTATGTAGTCCTTATTATAAGCTTCCCAAAAAGTATAATTTTAAATAAATTTAATTTGATTATTATATTTATCTTTTTATTTCTTGTGAATGTAGGTTTTTCACCGAAAATCAAGCTATTTGTTCTGCATATGTGGAAAAATAGCAAATTATCAATTCCTTTTTTTTTGAAAAATATCAGTGCACTAGATATTGAAGTCTTTGATCCATAAAAAAAATAAAAATTGAATTTCGATACATACAAAAAATTTATGTTGTATACAGTCTGCCTATATCTGAATTGCAATTGGTTTGACTTTGAAACTTGATTAAGGAAAAAATATTCAATAAAACATTATGAAACCAAATGAACGCACTAAATATCATAGTTACAAATATAAATTTGAAAAAAATATAATTTTATCCTTCATGGAAAAAAAGTTATGTTGTATACGGTGAGCATCACTCCTTAAAAATGGTGTTTATTGAAAAAAACTAGTTTTCAAAGGAGATGGAAAACGAAGTGCAATCTGATTCCAATTTTTTTGAAAAAAATATATTTAGAATCTATAGACAAAATGTCACAAATAACTAGTTTGCATCTTCAAATTCCTCATAGTTTAGCCGCTATAGGTGCCCAAAAGTGAATATTTAGTTAGAAAAAATTAGTTCAATGTCTAGTTTGGCCAAAAATTGTAAACTAGTATTGTGGGATCACCCCATGTGGAGCTTTATATTATTTGGATTTTATTCATATTTTATATATATTTGTGTTGACATATTTAAAAATAATTTGAGGTATAGAAACAAAGATTAATATGGATTACAATTTATATGAAAAATTGAAGTTTATTTCAGTTTGTGAAAAAGATTTGATGGTTTTGATATCTGGTCTCTTATTTGATATTAATTATGGAGAAATAACAAACAAGTTTACTTGTACTAACTTTGTAGTTAATAATTGAACTATTTTATAAAACATAGTATATAAGAATAAATATAATTATATATTTTATATATAATATACATATAGTTAAATAATACTTGAAAAGATGTGATGCCATACATTTGGAATATGGAAAATAGAGGATAGATAGAAGTAAGATAAAAAGAGATGGAAAATGGAGAAAGAGAAAAAGAGTGAAAATGGAGAAATAGAAAAATAGAGATATATATGTTAGAGAGAAATATAGAAGAAAATATAGAGGAAAAGAGAAAGGAGAGGGAGATAGAGATGGAGTGAAAGAGATGCTGTTAGAAAGATAGAGGAGATAAAGATAGAGAGGAGAAAAGAGAGGAAGAGGAGAGAGAGGGAAAGAATGAGACAAAGAGAGAAACAAAGAGAGGTAGAGAGAGCAAGAGGTGTGACAAATGGAGATATAGAGAAAACAAAAAGAGAGAGATATATAGAGAGAGAGGAATAGAAAGGGATATTGATAGAGAGGAAGAGAAAAATAGAGATCTACAACAAAAGATAAAGATATAGATAAGAGAGAAGATTGACAAAGAGATAACAAAAGAAAGAGAATAAGAGATGGTGAGAGTGGGAGAGATAAAGTGAGATATAGAGAAAAGGAGGGAAAGAGGAAGAGAAAGAATGAGAGAAATATATAGAAAGTGAGGGAGAGGGAGAGATAGAGATATAAAGAGAGAGATAAGGGGGAGAGAGATAGAGATAAAGGGTTGTGTGGAAAAATGGTGTTGTACATGATGTACAAGAAAATAAATATATTTATTATGTAAAATAATATCTATTTGTGATGCATCTTAGTAGCTATATTTAGCCACTTTAAATATTTATTTAGGTTCACTTGTAAGGTTTTATTATAATATTAGTTAGATATTTTATATGTGGATTGCATATTAAAAAATCTTTAATATTGAGAAAACTTAGTATTAAAAAATAAATGTTGGGGTTAATGGTTTTGTACATTCTCATGGTTTACCCAATACCATTTTGTGGTCTTGTGTGAGCTTAGTTCTATAAAAACAAGAAAATATTTAATGATATCATGTGTGTTGAGATATCTTATAGGGTGTATTTGTGAAGCACAACATGGGATAAATAGTTGTATAGTTTTCCATTATGCTTGGACACATGGAGAATGCATTGGAAGATCTTGATGCTTTAGAGATATTCATGGAAATTACATGTGTATTATAACATCATTGATAAATAATACATTGGGTGTGGATGCTTTTGGATGTTGATTTTTGTACATGAGGGTTTTCCTAGGGAATACTTTAAGTTATTTTGATGGTATGTTTGTTTATTATTTTGTATGGTGGATTTTACATACTAGTTTGAATATTTTTCCCTCATGGGTTTGACTCAAGTTTTATCCACTACAGACCACGAATGATTTTATTTTAGAGTGTGACACCTTAGGAAATTGTATAGGAGTTGTCCTCATCTAGGATGGTTGTCCCATTTCATTTTATAGTCATTAGTTGAAGGGTAAGAATCAACTCAAACCAATTAACGAGAAGAAAATGATATCTATTTTTCATGCATGAAATAGTGGAGGCCATATTTGATGGGTGGAAACTTAAAAGTTGAGATAGATCATGATAGTGTAAAATATTTTTTGGGGGCAAAAATTATCTTTTGAATAGTAAAAAAACTAGTCATTAATATGTTAGGTTATGAATTTGAAATCATCCATAAGAAAGGGAAGGAGAGTCATTGGGGTGATGCACTATGCATGAACTATGAGGAGGCGAAGACATTATTGTATGACATTTCAATTTTACAAATAGTTGGGTTGAAAAAGATAAAGCATAGTGGTAGAATGATGTTGCTACTAGTAATTTTTGCCTTGCATTTTATTTTTTGTTACATTTTCCCTTTCCATATCAATTGTTTCCAATCATTAGTTGTGGGTTGTCCTTCAAAAAATTGCTTAATATTGAGTCATCGATGAAATTTTTAAGTTTTGAAACTTGTGTCAGCCTATGAAGAGATTCTCACAATATTATCCACTTTCGACAAGGTTGTCAAAACCTTATCAAATCCTGATAGTACTATCAAAACCTCTTTGGTTTTTAAAAATCAAGTTTGTGTCAATGTTTTGTCTAAGTTCTAGAATTTGTGTCAAATATCGATGAATTTTCCTAACTCTTTTCTGATTAAGGAAAGCTCCTTGAAAAAATATATTGGAGATTTCACATGGTTTTAGAACTTACATCAACCTTGTCAAAACTCAAAGTATTATTTAGAACCACAAAAAATGAATCAACGTGAAGAGTTTTGAAATCAATGTTTGATCCCAAGGATGCTTTAGATCACCCTCATGTTGGAAAATGAAAAAAATGCTTTTCAAAAGTGTTTAGACTTTGCTAAAGGTTTCAAAGCCTATGTCAACTCACAAAAGGTTGTCACAACCATGTTACATACTAACAAGATATTCATAATCCTTATGAAGTTAAGTGAAAGTTTCATGGATGGCTCATAAAAAATATATGAGCATGGGTGTAGAAAGACGGGGGTCCAAATAGTGGCCACCTCGCTTTCAAAACTCAAAAAAGCTATAACTTGAGTGTGTTATAATGGGCTCGTGTTATTGCTTATTTAAGAAAAAAATCAAACTTCATATCATTTGTTATTTTTTGCTTTTGCAAGTTAGTTCGTGTTTTGCAAACCCTCCAAGATGTGCGTGTGTTCCAGGAAGCCAAAAACCACTTCATTTTTTTTCCAAATCTTCGTCAAAATGCTGCCACAATGTCGAGGAAGTCAAAGGAGCAAGTTATTGTTTTCTTCTTTTGTGTGAATTTAGTATTAAATAAGTAGATTAAATATGTTTTTTATTTTGTATAAATCTATTTAATTTTTAGGAATTGTTAATGCACCCCCAAATCCTCCTCAAAATCCTCCTAAAAATCCTAATTCACATCATGCTCAAATCCCTGCTAAAGAACAACCTCAACAAATACCTCTAACAATTCCTCATCATGTGCTCTAGGAACACAAGAAAATTTAATGGGGCAAATTGAAACTAACCAAAACAAAATTGAGCCTAAGTTAATCGCAAGGTTGAGAGATCCTTTAGGCTCAATCTTGAATAGAACCGCGCTTGCTCAATCACTTCAATCCATAATATATCATGTATATTCAGTTAACAAGCAAATAAATAGTTGGTCTGAGAAGAGATGAGAGCTTAGACAATTTTATGCAAAAGAATTACCATATAAACAAGTTAAAGATGAAAAAATTACAAAATCTAACTTGTGTGCACTATTCACCAACCCTAAAATGAATCAACCCTTACATCCTGCATGCAAGAGGTTCCTTATCAATTGGTGCAACCACCAAGGGATAAAGAACTACTTTTGAAAAAGGTAGTGGATGGTTTTTGACCATCCTCCATGCAACAACAATGAGGTACCAAAATAATTTTTAAGGAAACTCTATTGTGAGTTTGTCCTCAATAAAATCCCAAACTATTTTGACATACGAGAGTTCTAGGGTAGAAATGGGGGCTCCACATAGGAAAAAGTGAGGGCATGTATTGACACATAACGACTAGTGAGACCACTCGCTAGATTAGTAAATGAGCATGTGACTATCCCTTCCATTATGAAGGAGAGTGCTGAGGTGGATACATTGTAATCGATTAGTTTCCTCACTTAGAGCCTCATACAATATACCGATCCTCTAGCACAGAGTGAGATGGGCGAGTCTTTGAGGAGTCGAGTTCCACCTCATTTATGTCAAGCTTGTGGGTCACTCTGTGTTTATGATCCCGAGGATAGTCAAGATGCATGTGCCTAGGGTACATCTACAACTGATGAGATGATGACAGATGCCCTCTTGAATGACACATTCAACCTTGATAGTCAAGTAAATGTTAGCAAGTTCATTTAATTTAATTTATTAAATTTCATTTTTGTATTGCATGATTAACTAAATTAGTTGAATGATTATAATGAAATTTCAAGGTCATAGTGTTCACCTTGTTTATAGTGGTCCACCTCCCTATTGCATGATTATGTTTATTGTAGAGGTATGTAACTAGTAAATAATTATAAATATTACATGTGAATAGCTGAACGTTATATAAATGGTAATTTTATATCTCACTTTGGATGCTGAATAGGTTAATCTTGGACCTTCAATGACAACACTTGGCAATGGAGGTGGTCATCAAAGTTTCACTCAGGTAATATAGAGTATTTTTATAATTTTAAAATAAAAAAATGTATTTTATAATTGAATAATGTTTAATGACTTGAAGGTTCTAGATAGTTTGTAAGTATGCTTTGTAATTTTTTAATTAATTTAATTTCAGGTTGCTATGTACTTCATAATATATGAATTTCATTTGTTCATGTTGTTGACCTCCAAAAATATAAGCTAGTGGTACCAATTAATTATCCACCTTCTATAGACCTCTTTATTGTATTATCTCTTGGGACCTCCATCGACCAAACCTAACTGTTCTATGTGATTATGTTATTTACACAACTCTTCATCAAAACTTGTAATCAATTGTCTAGGCAACAAATGAATACCTAGGGCTAATTTATATGATTTTGATCATTCATTGAATTCAATCCTATATGACATTGATCCACATACACGACTATGTAGAAAATCTATTCATCATGAGACACGTGAACTTCACTATCTTCATTAAAGTCAATATGCATCCCTTTTAATAATGCTAAACTATCCTATATCCATTAAATTTTATTTTTAACACGACTCTCCATTCCTTGATATAGTTTAATTTGATACACTTATTTACCTCAGTATCCCAATGAACTTTATTTATCCTTTACAAAAATACATTGTTATATATATATATATATATATTTGTTAGGTTTGGAAAAGGCAGATAACTAACAATTAAATGCAAATTTAAGTAATAAACAGAGAAACTAAAAACACATGAGAATAAATCATAACACAAGAGAATTTAACGTGGTTCACCCAATCCGGGCTACATCCACCAAACCACAGCCATCCAATACTTTTATTATCCAGTGCAAAACCTATTACAATCTTGTGAATAATGGCATTTTCATCATACTATAACACCCATCCAAACCCCTTTTTATCAAGCTTAGAAGCTTCCAGATTTTGGGTTCTACAAAATTGGATTTTTCTTTTTCGTTGATTTTTCCCTTTTTCGGTGATGACGACACGAAAAAGTAGGAGGAAGTCAGGCTGCTTCCCCAAACCCCTACACGGGGCCCAACCCGACCCCAAACCCTGACAAGGATACATGCTGGGGTGTAGAATATACCATGGGCTATATAGTATAGAATGATCAGTTTCCACATACCAACAATATTATGGCTAGAAGTATTTCTCAAAACTCTTTCTTTACCCTCAACCACTATTAAATAGTGAAGATACATTGTGAAGTTTTGATTCAATCAAAACATGGTGCATAGTATTTCATGTTTACAATCATAGAATTATACCTCAAAACATACACTATTTCTCACACTAAATATTACATAATCTATATTGCTCATAATTTTTAAGTTGTGATACTGAAATGGTATTCATATGAAAATCTATTAGGTTCAAAAAAATTTAGTGTTTCTTTTTCTCTAGTAAACATCATCCTATACAAAACCAAATCACATTCTCAAGTAAGTATTCACAATGCAATGGTAAAATATAAACTCTAATCTAGCCATGATATAATAAATTCTAACAAATCCACTTGTTATGTCATTCACCATAGTTATGGGGTTCATAGCTAGACTAAAACTAACACAATAGTCTAGACAATAACCACCTATTAAACTATGAAGCAATATATAGTTTAATAAGTACTCAATATTTTGTTGACTATGTCATACATTATAAGCCATGACCTACATCATCCTCAATACATCACATTTGGTCATTCAAATCAATAGGGGATGCATCCAATTGTTCACCTTATTGACAATGATCTTACTATTGTTAATAAAGGATATAGTGAAACATAGTTATTTATGATATCATAAAAAATTAGCATAGGGACCCACACACTATCAATAATTAAAGTCATAAATAAGATGCACACATTATCAACAACTATGAGCTTACAACACTTGTTAGTAGGAAGACACAAATTGAAACAATTTTGATCAAAAACTAACTTGATCCCCTTAAACAATTTAGAAATCAATAATTATTTCTAAAATATAGTCATAAGTTTTGGGTTTTGGTAATGGAACAATGTTGTTTTATTTTTAGATGATGCAAGAAAAAACTCCTCCTGATATTGATAAGACAATGAAGCATGGTGTTGCTGCAGCAGTAGTGAGCTCAATGCCATTGACAAAGGTATGAGGCAAATTAGTAAAGTTCACATTATATTCATTCTTTAGTTGCCTATTATTAAAAAACTAAATGATTATTCATTTGTAGTTTAATTTCTATCTAGATGGTTGCTACAAGACTTCACAACATTAGAGCATGAGTGTGCCATTGCTATGGATGATGCAAGAAAAAACTCCTCCTGATATTGATAAGACAATGAAGCATGGTGTTGCTGCAGCAGTAGTGAGCTCAATGCCATTGACAAAGGTATGAGGCAAATTAGTAAAGTTCACATTATATTCATTCTTTAGTTGCCTATTATTAAAAAACTAAATGATTATTCATTTGTAGTTTAATTTCTATCTAGATGGTTGCTACAAGACTTCACAACATTAGAGCATGAGTGTGCCATTGCTATGGATGATGAGAGAGATCATCTAGTTGCAGTAAGTGATTATTTTGTTAAATATTTCATTTTAAAATGTAATTTCTATATATTAATGTCTATACTTTTTATTGTAATAGGTGCAACTCCATGAATCTTCAAACAAGAGGTCTAGTGAATGAATTCAAAGTAGACCACCATCACAGGCAACTCCATCCCCCCGATGAAAAGGTTGCTCGTGATCTGTTTCCTTCACATGGAGAAAAATGACTATTTATTATGGTCCTCTGTTGTACATATGCCTAAATGAAATTTTTGAACATACATTTTGTATTGCATATATATGTGACATTGTATGCCCATATGACATTCTTGTAAGCCTATGTGGATTTTTTTTATATATGTTATACTTATATCGACATATATTGATGTATGCCTATATGGTTATTTGGTTAATACATATCTTTTTTATTGATGGTGTCCATCTTTGAATTATAAGTGATTATTTAAATATATGAATAATGATTTGACATAACTATAAATGATTAATGTTATTCCAATCCGTTCTTGCAAAAATGTTCCTATATTATTTCCTTACAATGAATGAAGTGCTTCAAAACATGTTAAGCTGTTTATCTCTCAAGAATGCAATGAAAACATAAAGAAAAAGAGGTAATTAAGGATTATATTTTTAGATTTCAAGTTTTCGATAATAATATGTTGCCTCCATTATACAATGACAAGCTTCAATGGATATTTGTAGATGGTTTACTTCAAATATTTAAAAGCCAATTTTATTTCATGCTTCATAACTTTTTTAGATTTATGTATTAAATTGATTGTAAGCATTAACACACTTTATTGAATAATATGCTTTTATATGGAAAGTCATTCCTAATTTTTTGTTGTATTTATGAAGTGAAGATAGTGAGGATGTGATGATTTTTATCATGATGTACCTTTACCTTTTTTAGTTTCTTATTGCTATTTTATGGTTGGCCTTTTTTATTAACTTTTTGATGGTGATCTTCATATTCGTTTCACCTATATTTGTTGGTTAATTATTCTCTTTCCTACACCACTATGTGTTTTTGGTTTTGGATGGCATATTTTTGGCATATAGTTATGGAATCATGTTTTATTCAAGACAAAGTACAAAAAATTTACACTATGTTTCCAATAATTTTATTCAAGTACCCATCCTCTAGTTGACTGATCACTACAAATTTATAGAGGTATTCTTCATGCCCAAACTTTCCTTCATCTCAAAAAAATGTATTCCTATATTGACCAAAACGTTTATGACTGCATTGAGTTCAATCAATGAAGGAGACTAGTTCTTTGGTGTAGATCATTCAATCATAAGAGTATAAAGACACCTACATTGATGAAAAATCGTAAAGTGGACTTATTTTTTAGCCACCTCAATGTGTTGGAATTATTGGTTTACCCTCACAAGATGAAAAATGCAAACAATACCTCTTAACAACTTTTTACTAAATGGAATTGACACTTTTGGAACATCTGAAACATTGTCGCCATGGTGGAATGACTTAGATATATGAAAAAATGAGAGAGGTTATTATAGAGAGACCCTATGTGACCTTATACCTTCAGAAAAAGTGTTTCTAAGTGCTATGATTTTTGAGTAACAACTCATCAAAGTTTTCCACTTTTTGGCACTTAGGGCTCTTAAGAGAAAGCGCCAATACAATGTAGCCTAGATTGATTTGGCATGTTCGGGTGAAAAAAAAGACCTTTCCTACCATAAACCCACCCACCTTGATGTGTTGGAACTTCTGGCTTGGCCACACAACAAACAAAACAAAAATTAGGCTATCTTGCAACTTTCTTTTGAATGCAATTGACACTTTTTCCATCAACTAAAAATTTGTCACCATAGGAAAATGGATTGGAGATATGAAAATTTGAAAGAGGTTATTGTAGATGGAACCTACATGATCCTGTACCTTCAAACTAAATTGTTGTAAGTGCTACGGTTTTTTAAAAAGAGCTCGTCAAAGTTTTCCATTTTCGTAGTTTGGTCTCTTAAGAGAAATCGTCGGTGCAATGTAGCTTGGAATGTTTCGGCATGTTGGCATGCGAAATAAAATATTGACTAGCATAAACCTACCCATTCAGACATTTTAGAACTATTGGTTTGGTCACATGATGAACAAATTTTTTTTACGCCACCTTGCAATTTTACACTGTATATGCATCTTACACTTTTTCCATCAATTGAAAACTTGTCATCACAAGAAAATGGCTTAGATATATGAAAAAATTAAAGAGGTTATTGTAGAGGGACCCTACATGATCATGTAACTTTACACATAATGGTTGTAAGTGCCATGGTTTCCAAGAAAGAGTTTGACAATTTTTTTTGTTTTTCACACTTTGGTCTCTTAAAAGAAATTACTGGTGCAATGTAGCCTGGAATGTTTCAATATGCTAGGGTGTAAAACAAGAACTTTCCTAGCATAAAACTACCCATAGAGACATGTTGGAAATGTTAGTTTGGTCACATGATAAATAGAACAAAAATTATGCCACCTTGCAACTTTACATTGGATGCATCTGATGCTTTTTCCATCAATTAAAAAATTGCCACCATGGGAAAATAGATTGGAGATATGAAAAAATGAAAGTGGTTATTGTAGAGGGACCCTACGTGATTCTTTAAATTCAAATAGAATGCTTGTAATTTCCATGGTTTTCAAGAAAGAGTTCGTCAAAGTTTGTTATTTTTTTGCACTTTGGTCTCTTAAGAGAAATTGCAAGTGCAATGTAGCTTGGAATGTTCTAACATGTTGGGGTGTAGAACAGAACCTTGCTTAGCATAAAACTATCCATCCAAATATATTGGAACTTTCGGTTTGGTCACACAACAAACATAACGAAAATTACGCCACCTTGCAACTTTCTCTTCAGTGCATTTGACAATTTTTCCATCAACTGAAAACTTGTCAACACAAGAAAATAGATTGGAGATATGAAAAATTGAGAGAGGTTATTGTAGAGGGACCCTATATGACCTTGTAATTTTATATAGGATGGTTGCAAGTTCCATGGTTTTTGAGAAATAGCTCATCAAAGTTTTTTATTTTTTCACACTTTGGTCTCTTAAGAGAAATTAGAGGTACTAATAATATTTATAATCATGTTCATGAATTCATATGACAATCATGATATTTATTCCCCTTTAATGATTGTGATCATGCACAACTCATAGAAAATGATTGAAGTCAAAGATACTAATAGTACTTATAAGGAGGAAAAATACAATATAGGTTAGCAATATGGATCATTCAAGGGTCCATTGAATAAGGAGAAGTGATTGAAGGCACACCATACAAATGATGCATATTTTTATACCACTAATACAAAATGAATTTTGTTGATGCAATATAGTTGCACATGCTCTATGATGCTTTTTATGAAATGGAATCAAGATGAGCCAAAAAATCATGAGGTTATATGATTGAGTTGGACCCAATAGTATCTACAAGCATGAAGCGACATAAAAATTGAGTCTAAGTTTGAGTTTGAGTCTAAGGTGGAGAGATAAAAATATAACCAAGTTGCACCCCAATGAAACCATGCAAGTTGTAGATGTAATTCATGATGTATATGGTTTCCATGGAGTCAGAATAGATGTGGCCTCCACAATCTATACCTATATGAAGTCATTTAAAAGCTTGAAGTTGAAATCATGCTATACAAGTATGAATTCATATTAAAAAATAAGAATGATATCATGATGTATAGGCTTGTTATGGATTTAGAACCAATGCAACACCCACAATTTATATTATCACAAAATTATATAAATGGAATAGGGATTATATGCCTCTCAAATTGAGTGCACACATCATTATATATTCACCAGTAAGCCATAAGCCATGAGACAAGGAGGGGTAGCAAGGAAGATGATAGGTATATTGTTCAAGGAGGACAATAGTCAAAGGGATAAAGGAGGGAAACTTTAAAGGAGGACAACAATTGTATCACTAATACAAATGTCTAAGCATCAATGGCCATGAGACAATGAGGGGCAACAAGGAAGATGATAGGTGGCAAGGAGAATGAAATTGATGCAATCACCTTGGTTAAAGCAGGACATCAGTCAAAGGGTAGATAAAGCATGACCAAGTCATGTGTTGACTAGGGTACACTAATATACTCTAATATGACCTAAGAAAGAAAGAAACACTAATACTCTTTCAACCACTAATATATGTGCTTTAAAAATTTGAAACTTTATAATATACATGCTTTTCTCATTTCCATAGTAGTTAGAACACAAGATAATGATACATATTTAATAACCAAAAAAAGTGAGCATCCATGTTATATACCAAACATTCCAAGGAGCTAAAAGAACATAGAAATTGGCTTTTATTGATGCAATATTTTGTGGCTAGATTGAATAAATTGTCTACCCATTTACTTGATTATGAATGCTATTATTTTTGTTGGAGATAGGATTTTAGGGTTTATATTTTAGGTTTTAAGGTATACATTTAGGGTTTTAGGGTTTAAATTTCATTGTTTTAGGGTTTTAGAATACATTCAGGGTTTCAAAATAAAATACACATTTAATTCAAATTCATAAAATATGTAATTTTATCAAAATAAAATTTTGTAACTACATACTTTGACTTTTCCTAGCTCCAAATTTCCTTTTCCTCCCTCATTGGCCCTAGCCATCCATGTCTATAGTGGTCAATTTTTTTTTGAATCCCATGTAGCATAGGATGGTTGATGTGGCGTCAACATGATAGGATGCGACATTAGGGTGGTAGGTTTTGGATTTCATGTTGTGAGATGTTGTGGTAATGGGTCTCCTACACTATTTTTTCCAAATAATAGACCATAAGGGCCAAAAGGAACATTTTAATCTAACCTTCAAATTAAAGGGTCTTCATTCAAAGGTAATTTCATGATCCAAAAAAGTAATAAAATAACCTTGCTTATTTGCAAGTACCTTCAAATGAAGACATACCTTTGAATGAAGGTGATGCTTACATTGTCTTTATTTTAAGGTACCTTCATTTGAAGAAAAACCTTTGAATGAAGGTATTTGGTAAATTTTATCCCCCTCCCAATCCAAATTTTTGATGTCCCATAAGACGGGCTCACTATTGTAGGTTCACCCAACATATATATAGCTAGTTAAAGTTAGGTAATCTCATATATATAATTAATGAACAAATTTTCGCTGAAGGATCATCCATCAAAGGTTCTTTAATTGGAGGTCATGTCCAAGTGGCTTTGCCACCACCTTCTATCTAAGAACCTTCAATTAGAGAAAAAACATTCAATCAAAGGTCATCACATTTTAGTACTTTCTAATGTTAAATTTCATAAATGATCTACAAGTGAGACATGAATTTTATGCTTACACCCAAGTATAATTCTCCAAATCTATTTATTAAAATATACTCAACTATCAATGATTACATCATATTTCTTGTGAATCAAAACATACTTCACTATCCATAAGAACATGTCAAATCCCCTTTAATCCAAAAATGACACAATATTCAAGATCTAATACCTGTTAAACAAATTAAAATAACTTAAAATATAAAACTAAAATGACACAATATCAAGATCTAATACCTCTTAAACAATTTAAGCTAACTTAAAATATAAAGCTAACCAGAGGAAGGATCCAATTTAATTGACAGTTGCATAGAAAACAGTAAGACTCGATGAAATCATTGTAAAGATCCCACATATCGTTGAGCTAGTTCAAATACAAACAGAATAATTTACGAAAACAAACATCATACATAATCTTTTACAATCTTTTGTATTCCAAATCACCTTTTCCTTAAATACAAACACATCGAATCTATAAGATTGAAATCTCTAACTCTAATTGTTTGAAAGAAATCACATACAACATTTAGAAAAACATTTAAAAATATGCCATGGAATGTTGACTGTGTGACTAGCTTGGCTGCTAGGATGGCTCCAAATCATAGTTTACTGAAGCCAGAGTTTCCATCAAAGAATTTATAAAACAATTTGCCAAATCGATCCATGCGATCAATCCGCAAGGTCATCTCAACCATTAGACTTCCATCCTCTTCAGGATTGCGTTTAATCAAACAAAATCCTTCTGGTAGATCTACCAGATTTCCCATAAATAAAGGCTTCCCCCTCGCAAAATTTGTTGTATGTATAGACGAAGAAGCCCAGTTATTGATAATCAAGTTAGGGTACAACATTTGTTGTCCACTTGGTCCTTTCCTTTTATCAAGGTTTAATTCTAAGTAATCTAATTGAGAGCGAATGTATTGGTCATTAATATTCTCCACTCCATCTTTTATTTTTTTTGCTATGTGCCAAATTGGGTGTGACACTATCTCTCCTGAAATAGCAATTACAGAAGTAGGGAATACAGCATTACCAAAATATCCACGAGGTAATGTTGGGTGGATGCGCTCTCGCCCATTGACAGGCATGAATAATTTAGTTTCCTGTTTGTCCAGTAGATTTCCTGAAATGCAGGCGCATTTCCAAACATGAGCTGACAATGCTACAAAAGATGTGAAGGTTTCCTTACTTGGATTAACTCTGGCTTTTTCTTTTAAGCAATCTAATTGTTTTTTGCTAAGCCTAAATCGTTCATATGAAAGTGGGAATTGTCTCTCTTCCAGTCCCCCCTCGTGGAGAAGGGTTGGGGAAGGTTGGTATTCTAGATGAGAAAAGTAAGGTTGAGGAGGATCTCGTGCTCGAAGCAAAGTACGGTCGATATACGGAGGTACCATCGCATCTATCCCACGAGCCATGTCAGACCATGTATTCAAAAAATGCAAAAAGGAAACCATATCCACCATAACATGATGCAATGCCACTCCTAGTGTCACCCCTCCATATTTGAACTTAGTCATCTGAAACTCAAACATACATTTAATCAGTATATGACATTTAATCAGTATATGAATAGTATCTTAATGGTTTGAGGTAAATTCACCACCAACAATTCCCTTCTAACAATTCATCATCATGATAAATTTATCTCAACAATATGATATGAATTGTTAGTGGTGAATTCTCTATCAAATGAATTTGTCATGGCAATGAATTGTTGGAGGTGAATTTGTTGGCTGTGAATTATTGGCAGTGAATTTTCCTAGAGCTGTATCTAACATATCATGCATTAGAAGTCTGGTTTAAACAGAGTACTCTAATCTTTGACTTGTTTAGGTGGCTCATCTTAAATCACACTAATAGATGGGTTCTACACAAGAAGCCGGTATGATTTCAGATGAACCACCTAAGTAAGTCAAAACTTAGAATATACTGTTTAAGACTAACCTACATCAAATAATAAATTACACAAAAACCAAATACAACACTCATTATAAAAAAACAAAATGAAAAAGAATCATATAAAATAAATTTCACATAAACATAACCAAAAAATTATGAAAGTCAAAGACTTTAACTACATAAGAAAAACTTCATCATATTGCACACAATATTTTCAAGTTACACAATACTACAATGTAAAAAAAATACCATAAAAATCTAATGATGACTACATATACACATAAAACATTTTCTTTTCCTTAAGAACTACCACAACCATAAGTCTGGTCTAGAATGTAATGGCCTTCGGCATCCTTTATGCTGTGGAGGTTCAACGTAAACATCATGTATGTACAGTTTAGTTGAAAATTGAATACGATACAGGTGAAGTTTAGTTTAAACAGTAACAGTACATTTTAAGCTTTTGACTTGTTTAAGTGTTTATTTAAAATCACATTAATAAATAAATTTTATTAGAAAAATTCTCGTAATATCAAATGAACCACCTAAACGAATCAAAACATAAAATATACTACATAAACTGGGAATGGTTACCTGAACAATAAGCAGTGGCAGTGAGTTGATGCTCTGGCTGTAGTCGATGGTGGGCACCAACGACCCAAGCTGTGAACGTGAAGAAAAATCTCCCAAGTCTTTGATATCTGAAGCGGCAACTGCTTCCAAAAACACAACGCCCTCGCTGTTACAGTTGATAGCAATTTTTCTGGTGCTGTCATTCATTAATCTGCCCGCCAGAGGATAGAAATGCACCAACACCTTGGGAAGCGCCTCTCTCAGTCTCCTCCACACGCAGATGTCAGATCTTTCCTTTGGCCCATAAATGAATAAGGTGAGAGTGTAGAAATTAACAAACAAATCAACATTTGACAACCATAACTCTTCACTAGGAATATCGCATGCAGGACGAATCATCACTGAATTTGTCGTGATTACATCCATTTTTTTCAAATACTTGAATTGAAGAGATTAGTAGTAACTGAAGGTATTTATAGAACGAGAAAGATCACGACCATTTCACTGTATATTATTTTTTTTTTTTTGGGTCTTCCATTGTCTTTCTCGGCCACATCTGTAAAACTTGATCCTCATCTTAGATGCGCTTTTATTAGAATAGTAGTTACTTAAAATTTATAAAATGTTTATCATCTATACTGGACAGACATTACTGGTTTTGGCTGGTATATTTGGGAGAATCAGGTGGAAGAAACGCAGAATCACAGTACAGGAAAGCATATATTACAATTTTTTTATAATATAATATGAATTTGCATATTAGAATCAATCAATAATATAATATTATTAGGTAGAATACAACATTTCAGGCATATAATATTAGCTTGTAGACAGAAGCTTTCAAGAGTATAATGTTAATTTGTAGACTAGCATCTTTCAATAATATAATATGGAGAACCTTTCAAAAATATTATATTTGGACTCTTTTGAAGAGTATAATATTAATTTTCAAATTAGAAAA